>JAMKCH010026485.1:0-19314 GCA_023653785.1 Ophioderma brevispina
AACTCCTCTGTGTCGATTCTAAAACTCTGAGTGGTACTCCCCCTGCTCCAGACTTCACACAGGCACTCCAACCCAGTCCAAGCACTTGAACTGTTTACGAGGTTCTACTAACTTCAATTGGCGATGGTCACTGTCAGACTTCGTACCAGCAACCCCACCTGTTCAAAGGCGACAAGTATCCACTCCTTGTTACGAGAAGTAAATTAAAATCTAATGAATCTATGTCCTATAATTAAGTATTAAATATTAAAGTTTTTTAATTAGTTTTAATTAAAATGTGAAATTACATAAAATTGACAAAAGAGCAGAACAACTGGCCTGACCGCTCCTGACTAGTGTTATAAATTGGATTGACGCACTCGCACGGTTCAGGCCAGGGACAGCGAACCCTTGACCTCTGAAGGAGGAACATTTTGATTTTCTTCGGACCATGCTGTCGAAAAGGCAGAACATCTTTGGGGAGAGTTGAGACAACACGGGTGGATTCCAGCTATCCATCCTTTCTGCAATGAAACTTGGACTGATTTTAATCACGATTACACGTGGCCGAGACTTGTTATACTTTGGCGTCGTGGTTCTTTGCGCGTTTTACAGTGCATAAAACTTCACATGGGACTGTGGTGGGGATTTCAACTACTCAGAACCGTCGTTTACTCAACTCATATTCACTATTTACAGCAGTGGTTTATCTCTGTAAGTAAATTTCATAATGGATGAATATCGGCCCGGTTTTGGTAACGACACATTTTTGGAGCATTCATAAACTTTATTGGAACTCAGTTAATATTCAACCTCCAGTTGGGAGTAGTAATGTCAAGCTACTGGAACTCTAGTCGTGCCTGAACTTTAGCATATGATTTTTATAGTTTACTCGGCCTGTCCGTCAGGAATTGCGACATCCCGTTTGACTGCAAACAATCCTAGAACTTAAGATCTTTATAACAATGTATCTGCGGCCCAGACGCGTTAAGATGTTATCATTTTAGTTATGTCTGACTCTCGTTAGGATGTAAATTATTTGTTGTTAAAGTATGTTATGTCTATGTTGAATCGTGTTCTTTTGAATGGTAAGAGAATACAAAGCTTCACTTAATTAAAGCCATTGGCAAGTGCAAACTAAACTGGAAGTTTGTTAGCTTTGAAGTCTTTAGTGTGGTTTCCCTACCACCTTGGAGTGGAACCTGTAAGGTGTTTTTCGACCTGTAACACCCACTACCTGAATGGCACTCCTACAGCAAACCGAGCTTCGCATTCAGCCACTCCTGGCAAACCTTTTTCGCCCGAGCTCTTCCGCCTTGCTCCTGCCAAGTTCGAGATAGAGGCACTCTCTCTCTTGCTCAAGAATTCACACAGAACTCCAACCCTCCAAGTGCTCCCAGCAGCCACCCTGAGCTACCCTGGCCGAGCGGAACATAATCGCTCGGCAACGTGAAGTCTCAGCAGCACCTTATTTCCAGGCACAATTCCACGCCTAGCACCGCATCGTGTTCAAACTCTGAGTCATCACTGTCTTCGTATCACGATTGATCCACTCCAGTCGAGACTGCTCTTTATTCTACACCTTAGTTTTGGATGGCCAAGATTCCTCGACCATGGTCTAGGTCAGGCTATGAACTGGGATACAGAACAGTGCTGCTGCATCTAGTTGTCATCATACTCTCACTCTCTCTTTTCCTCCCTGACATTCCCACCCCACTGGTTCATATCTTCAAATACATTTTACATGTACAACTTTTGCCAGCTGTCTGGCCAAAGGTGATTTTTGTCACACGGGCCCCGCGCCTAGCTTGTTTTGGTCTCCCCTTTGTGGGTTGGGGTGGGTCAGGAAGTCCTCCCCAATTATTCTTCGTGTCCTGCCCTTTTCAGCCATCGTCGGCGTGAGTGCCAGTAGCTGCGGTGACACTCAGGTGACGTCAGCACTTTACAGCCAATGAGGCTTCCCGATCGCGTGTTTTGGTTTCTTCTGGCGGGAAGGTGACAGCCTTCAACATTTTCGGCAAGAGCAAGACCAGTGTTACGTGTGAAAATTTCCCTCCCCCTCCCACCCAATTACAAATTCTGGGTAGGGTGGGGGCACCCCTGTAGGTGCTGAGCTCTTTGGGGGTGTGCTTGGCAGAATGATTGTATGCAGGCCGGGCGGCCAGGTACCCTGGCGGGCTGTCGTGATGTCACTAGCGGTCTTTACACAGTTCTGGTCAGTGTGGGCCCTTGTTGTTTGGACAGGCTGTATGCGGTTTTTTGGGGAAAATGGCAGTAGTAGTAGCGGTCAGGACGCCATTTTTTTCATATGGTTTGGGTTGTGTTGAGGCGATTTCCGCGCATAGTGAGGGGGTTGGTCTTGGAGCTGTTTGATCGAGTCAGAGGTGCTTAGTGAAAGAGAATGTGAAGTCCTAAGCCTGTGCTGATGGTTTTTGGTTGATTGAGGTGGACTCCGCTCGAATGAGGGAGTTAGCTTTGAAACTGGATGCTTAATATAAAATTCGTGTGGTTGATGAGATCAAGGGAAGTGTTGGGAATTGGGGCCCTTGTAGTTTGAGGAATAATACGTTCTTATTTGTAGTATTGTTGATGGGCAGTGGCCTGTTGTGTATAGTAATGGCATTGCGGTGTTACAATGGTATGTAAGTTACGGCTCTCTTGCCAGCTCCACGTTTAATTTCTTGGCTGTGGAGACTCTGACCGCCCAGACTGACGAGGGAATGTTTGAGGGAAATAACATTTCCTGGTAATATCGTTGTAGCGTATATAAACTGCCACGGATTCCTCTTGACCGGACACATTACCAAACACAACCTGCCGACGCGCACAATGTACGCATGCTTATAACAACCAGTGGTTGAATTAGCAGCAGCATTTTTAAAGTGATTCAATGTAACTGGGGTAAGAATGATGGACAGGATAAGAGTATGTAGGCTTACATCATGGTGGCTATTGGATTTGCTCATGGTCCAACTCACTCAATTACTTAACTTGTTGAATTGAATGATTGACCCACAAGTATATAACTGCGCCATAAAATAACACTGAGTAAATATGAAGGAAAACCATATAGCTCAAAACATGATTAGGCGGCCATATTGGTGGCCTTATTGGCATCCATCGTGGATTGACCATGATAGCAGGCTCTCAATGGTTTCAGATTGATTCTAATGGATCCCTTGACCATCTTTAAAATGGTGTACCTGTACCCATACTGTAAGTATTGAGTACCCTATTGCTCCAACATGATTTTGCGGCCGTATGGCTGACCTTCTTGGCAGCCATCTGGATTGACCATGATGTAAGCCCTTCAATGGTCATGTAATTTGTGTTTTATGGATTCCTTGATCCAAAATGGTTGACTGTACCACAAACTGGCTATAAGTAAGTTTTTAAGTGTACCCTATGCTCCACTTGACTTGGCAGCAAATTTTGGACCTTCTTGGCAGCCATCTAATTAACCACGCTGTCGTCTTCAATAGTTACTGTAAATTGTGTCTTAATTGATTCCTTGCTTCAAAAAGATATGAATAGATATCAAATCAGCCTCCTTGGTTAAATATTAACAAAATTACTACCTGGAAATGGGTATTGGCGGCTCTTGGACGCCATCTTGCATATCTCAAAACGCCAAGGGTGCGGTAGATTCTGAAAGCTGACGACCCTTCGGCACACAATCAATCATAAAATAAAATTATACAAATTTCCAGGTTCATCTGAAATCCAGTTCTGCTGCTGGACTAACACTTTTCCATATACATCGTGCCCAATCTAAATAGCATTGAAACACAGGGTAACACTGTATTGTAAGGACACAAATTTAAACAGTGTCATAGGTTTGACTTTGACCTCTGCCCGGAAATTAGGTGGGACTAATACAATAATACTCTAAACCAATACTGCATAAACATGATGTAACAATATTAATATGCATCAGGAGGAGACTCTGATGGTTTACACAATATTAGCCCAATGTGACCTTTGACATCTGGGTTACATTGACCAACCCCACCCAACCCCTCCCACATGTGACCCAACCTTAATGTTGTTATGACATATAGACACAAGAGTAAATTAATAACTGCATCTAGCAATACATAAGGATTTACCAGTATTACACCATATGACCTTTGACTCTGCGTAACCATGACCTAGGCCCCTCAGACTTGGCACCCCCTTCTATAATTTTCTGTGGGACCTCAAGAGTAAGTGTGGCAAAAGTTGGCGTTTTAAAAAAAAAATCAGGCGTGTCACGAAAATTTTTCTTGCCCCAATTTGGCTCTAAGCATGAACTAGAAGGCCAATTCTAGCAAGATGAAAACTTACATATCCTTTAAACTGGAGCCATCCTTCTTTAAACTTGACACCAGATAGCACTGCGAGTAAAGCCACTTATGATTGGTTGGATGTCAGTTGAATTTAAGCTGGATGCCCAAGGTGCCCAAGGATGGCACCTCAATTTTTAACAAATCGTGTTTTTGCATGTACATGACATTTCTCAAAATACTAATCACTGTGAAAATAGATAAGCTCAAATTCATGTAGAAAATGACAAAATGTAATGAAATTCTGGATCCGGAATTTTTGGTTTTACGTATTATATATAATCCAAATCATCTCAAACCTTGGAATTGAGCATTTGAGACTACTATCATTAGTTCTAGTTGACTATTTTTTCTTATACACAAAAAAAATATATTTCAAAATCTCTGAGTCAGTCTTTAAGGGTTTTAATGTAAAGTAAGTTGTAGGAATATTGTAATGCTTTTATAATGAAATAAAATAGTTTGTTAACAATATTACTTCCATTGGCTGTGTCAGTATCAACACCCTATAAATTAATTTAACAATTTGGTAATGATATTGGTCCCCCCCCCCCCCCCGCATACTCCTATGTTTGAAGTCTGACAGGGACATGAGTTTTTTGTGGTGGCAGGACAGAGATTTAAGCTCTCATCTCGAGGAATATCGAATGTCTGTGCATGTATTTGGGGCCACATCACTCCAGAATGCACTATTATGCTCTTCACAGAACAAGCAGCAGAAGAGACATGGAGACATTCAGCAAGGAAGCCTGCAACACAATGTCATATTTCTACGTCGACCACTGCCTAACGTCTGTGTGCGATAAGAATGAGGCAGTTCAGCTCATTGAAGATCTTACTAAAATTTGCAAGAAGGGATTCAGACTGACTAAATAGCTGAACAACTCCAAGAAGTGTTGCAGAGTATCCCACATGAAGAAGGGGCTAATTAGGGCAAAGTCCCCGTGGATTTAGACAGTGAACGATTTGCCTTCCGAAAAGTTAATTTGGTTTGGTTTATGTACCCACAGAATGAGACCTTTTGATTCATATAGATTACTGGGGAGGAGAGGGTCGTGTTCTTGGCTTTTCGCAGCGCTCACATATCTTCAAAGAATATTAAGCTGTGGGCCACCCCATGACCTTGACCCTGTCACATGACCGGTGTGGGTTGGAACCGGTCATCAACAGATGAGGGTATCGCATGGTGCAGCCTATGACACAAGTTTGGGTTCCAAGTGAATTCAATTTCCACTTTAGGTCAATTTTGTACATTTTTTAGCCCATTTTTCAACTGTGACCTCACATGAAACCTTTGACCTTTCAACATGACATTTGACCTAATCAACATATGAGGGGATCCCGCTGTGCACTTATGGCATAAGTTTGGTTCCAATTGAAGTTCAACTTTTCAATTGAGGTCAATTTAAAAAAAATTAGCAATTGTGAGAGGACACACACTACATCCACACACACATCCACACACAATACGAACTTTTTAGCAAACTTTGTGGGACCGGCCACAGGTACGTTCTGTATCAGTATTTGTGGGACCAAATTTGTGGGACCACATTCTAATCAGTGCTTATGGGACCAGAAGAGCCTATTAAGCATCCTCTTTGTTATGTTTAGGGCTTCTTTGAATTTTACTTCAAGAATTTCCCTATAAGTTCCTTTCTATTGACTTCATAAGACACACACATTTGGATACAGACATTATTATTGGGTCCGGTCCCTGTAGTAAGGTGTGTTTTTCAAACAGCTGCACATTTCACATTGTTTATCATTACACGTAGGCTATACTATCATATTTACAAAAATACTCATCACCTCTCCAGGTTATTACCTGCCACGCAGCTTAAGGTTTATCCTAATTATGCTGATTGTGCGTCTTTAAGCACAGTTTTCCCCTTCAACAGAGCTCTTCTTTGCCGCTAAAATCACCATTTATGTTTGTTTGTGCAATTTTGTCATCCCCAAATATTCTAGGTATGACATCCAAAATTAAAAAAAAAAAAAAAATCTATTGAGATAAGAAAACAAAAATGGCTCCATTAAATCTGAAGCAAAATCTGGATGCCACATTCCAGAATCATTCTGAATATTTGTTTACATATAAGATCATAGTATTTATATCATTGGAAGATTCATGCAAGACTCTACTAGGTACTGGCTATATTAAAGGCCACACAGCTACTTGTCCTGCATGGTTAATGATATTATTTTGTACATGTTTTAATGTAACTCATAAATACCGGCTCTCCCTTTGCTCAGCCAAATTTGAGCAAGACCATGCTCAGTGCTTGTGTTTCGAAATTTGGACCCAAACATGATATTGGGTCCATCAACATGTGCGCTATTAAAAAAAAAACAAATCGTGGGACAAGTGTATGTTTTGTGTTTTATCTACCTAAAACACACATTTTGAAAACACACCTCAAAATTGGAACCATGCATATTCTGAAGAAAACAACAAAATCATCTTGAAAATTCATTTCAGAGACAATAAGTTGTGGGACCGGCTTCGGTCCCACATGCATAAGTGTGGTCCCACAATTATGGTGTGTATTCAAACACTGGGACCCTCAAATTGTGTATAAGTTAGTACACAAACACACGCACAACGGATTGCTAATGTCCCTGCCAGTATAAGCTGCGGCCCACACAAATAGCAGCCCACACCAGAAGAGGAATTCTCGCCACGGTCAGAACCATTTATGATCATCTGGGATTTTGTCGGACCAGCAATATTGCCAGCAAAGTGGTTCTACAAAATCTCTGCAAGTTGCAGGGGGTATTACATGCCAACCTAACAGCAACTTCAAATTCAAAAAACGGCATCACCTTCCTGGTGCTAGTCTGTTTCACAAAGACTTAACGGTAAGGAGGGCGCTCTTACGCATATCGACGGTTACACACAGACTGACTAAAGACTAAAGGTAGACTGGTCCTGGTCACGAATATTTAAATCTAAATGACCGTTATTGGAAATTAGAATATTTTGCAGCGGGGTTAATCCACTAACCCCGACTGATTTGTGAAGTCAATATTTTTTTCTTCATTTATCATGATATTACTAAGATCTTTTTGACCAAAGTTAAAGATATGATTTTTTAATGTCACTGGGGACCCCAGAGACTGCCATAGTAATGCCGTAGCAGTTCCCCAAATTACCGGTTTGAAATCCCAATGCCCAATTCGAGCAGATCGTGTCCTACCCCCCCCCCCCCCTGCAAGTTGCATTAGACTGGACAAACCCATACCATCCAACTTTGCATCGAGCTGGATAAATGGCTACCAGAAGTGCCATTCTTCAACCTTCACCATAGGAGATCTTTCAAACGATTGTAATTTAGGCACTCTGCATTCGCACCACTCTTGGATGTAAGCAAAAATGGGTATGGAACTGTCAGCTATGTGAGGCATGAAGGTGAATATGGTGATGTATTTCGGTCATGGGTTGAGAAGGCGCCACGTTTTGTTGCGAGATGGTGGACAGTGCAGATCATAAGCGAACAATTATCTCATCAACACCCGTTCGTGACACTAAACCTAAGGAAAGTTTAGACCGGATGACTTGAATGATCAAATAAGTCGCTACAAGGGATGGATACAGGCAATGAGATGAGAAAAGTTTCATCATCATCACTCGAGGACACAATCAAAAGCACAAGTGCCAGCTCATGCCCCCATGATTTCTGGATAGCATGTCGAACTCGACACCTAAAGCACATGGTATAACCGGAGAATGCGAGCGCTGGAACGGTGGCTCAGGCACAAGGCACTGGAGGCTGCAGTGAAATTGTAACATCAGTGATGAAACAGTTATTACCTATCTTATCTCAGCAGTATCTGAATTTGTCAAGGAGGCCTGTTAAGGAGCAGTTTAGAAGCCCTTAATAACCGAGCATGAAAAAACGGTTCGACAGATGCAAAGATGCAGCAACTGGCTCTGTTTGTCAATTACTATAATGACAAGCAAGAGCAATATTCAAGACGCGAGACAATACATACTCGCCTTTCAGGAATTAGTGCAAGCGTAGGAGATGGACAAGAAGATCTTATCAAAGCTGTAGTAGATATTGGAAGCAAGATTGACGTAGTAGATCAAACCAGATGATATCTCGGTTGCCCACAGAGTGGGCAAACCTCTGCTGAAAGAGGAGCAGAAATGTGCTATTGTCAAGTTTTGTATCCAGGCAGAAGAAGGACAGTATGATGAGTAACCCCGTAAAAACGGAGGACATACCTGAGACAAAAGGCAAGTTTTTATCTTAATGAAGATCTCACAACGGGTCAACGCTAAGGGCCAAACTACTGGGGTACGTCAAAAGTCTATCCAATGTGAAATGTGTGTCTACTTCAAATGGTAGAATCCACTGCAACACGGATGATGGGAGCCATGTCATTATTGACAGCCCAGATGACCTGTTTAAAGGAGAACCCGTACAACGAATAATATTATACAATATACTCTATAAAATACTTATTGACCCCATATCGAGTGGTTTCATCGAAAAACGGAATTGTGTTAACCATAACAATGAATTAAACCAACTATTCTGGCCATGCGCTATTTAAAATTCCCGCTATTGTTTAACGTGTTATACGATACGGTCGGCACGTTTGCGTCATACATGCCATAGGAAATGTACATTATGAAAGCGTCACGTGTGAAGGTGTATGACGCTACTGTGCCGTCCGTATCGCATAACACATATACATATCCCATATACATTAGCGCGAATTTCAAATAGCGGATGGTCAGACAAAATGTTTTAATTCATTTTTATGGTTAGTATAATTACGTTTTTCCATGAAACCACTCGATGTGTGTTCAATAATTATTTTTGTAGCGTATATTGTAGAAGTTACTCTTAGTACGGTTCTCCTTTAAGCTTAGTGTGGACTCACTTGACTTGAGCAGGCTTGGACTAACTCATTACCTCTTCTAGGACAGGTCCGACCCCTCCCAAAACCTACAATATAACTCCTATACATGTAACTTCTATACCTCTCAAACTGAACAACCTTGTTCAACTAATAATTCTACCTCAGTTTCGACTCATAAAGTACTTAATGAGCATAACTACTGCCGAAATAACACCACCAGTGTTGCTACTGCTGGTCTGAACGTTTGTGGTCTCAAAAGCAAACTCGAACTGGGAATATTTGAAAATTACATCAAGTAAATGGTGTCTGGGGTACATTATACCAATATATAAGAACAAGGGATCACATGATGACCCTAATAACTATCGCGGGATTACTTTATTAAGTTGTATTGGTAAACTCTTCACTGCTGTATTAAATGCTAGACTCACATGTTACTTGGATGGTGCTGGTATCATAGGGGAAAATCAAGCAGGATTCCGGGAAGAATACTCCACTATGGACCATGTGTTCACACTCAATTGTATTATTGATATTTATCTTAGAAATAAGAAAAAGTTATTTGTGCATTCGTGGATTATAGTAAAGCTTTTGACTTGATTAATAGATCTGCCCTCTGGTCAAAACTTATTGCAAATGGCATAAATGGTAATATTGTAACTGTAATTTATAACCTATATGACAAAGCTAAATCTTGTATTAGGTATAATAACTCAATGTCATCTTTTTTCAGCTGTAAAACTGGAGTTTGCCAAGGTGAAAATCTATCACCTCTGCTTTTTTCTATTTTTCTTAATGATTTGGAGGCTACCTTAAGAAATGATGGGGTTCAACAGGATTGAAATTGACTACTTCCAAAACTATAAACATTTAAGTTGATGATGACGTGGAAGTGGCTCCAACTTTATGCCTATTATACGCAGATACACAAATCTTGGCAGAAGTGAACTGATTGCAGAAGGCACTTGGACTCTTTTCATAATTATTGTATAAAATTGGAATCTCTCAGTCAATTCAAGTAAGACAAAAATTGTCGTTTTTTCTAGAGGTCAATTAAAGCGCAAGCCATCTTTTGTTTTTGGAAAAAATAATTATCGAGTATGTGATGATTACACACTATCTTGGCGTGGTTTTTAAATTTTAACGGTGTTCCAAAAGGCAATTAAAAAACAAGTAACCAGGTGATCATGCTCAGGTTTGCACTATAGCTAAAGCTTCCAAACTGGCACTTACAGTTGCACAACACATGTAGCTTTTTGATAACTGTGTACTTCCAATTCTGTTATAGTGGTTGGCATATGGGGAAAACTGAAACATATCGACCAAGACGAGGTGTTTTATAGACATTTCCTTAGAAGATCCTTAAAAGAAACAAATTAAACAGCAAACTGCATGCTGTATGGGGGTTGGGAAATAAAAATTCATAGTATATTTGCTAACGAATATATTTTGGAGCAGAGTAGTTACATGTAAACAAGATAAATTCTTCATTTGTACGTTATTAAAAGCATGGATGAAGCAAATTCAGATATATAACTACAACTCAAAATGGATCTCCAAAATTTAGAGAATTCTCAATCTTTGTGGTTTTGGAAATGGGTTAGCCTGCAGGTAGAAACAAGTCCAAAATGGCTCAAAATAAGCCATTTGATCGTCGTATTAAGATATCGATCTCCAAAATTGGTCAAACTGAAGTTAATTAAAAAATAGACTCTGTCACATTTATAAACTAATAAAAGTCAATCATGGGTTAGAAAATTACCTCAGCAGTTAGGATTTACGTAATAGGTACTTAGGACTAGATCGGTGCGGCAACTTAAAATGCTAGTAATCTAAGAAGATTTAATGCAGATATGTGATAAGTTTGTTGAATTGTGCTCAAGTGGTGATTGGGGTGACAAGTTTTCATTACATGTTTCTTTGTAAACACTTTGGATAATGAAATCAAAGGTTTTGATGCTTATTATTATAGAAATCCAAATAATAGCAAACAGCTGAACTGTTTAAACTCAAAAAAACAGTTTAAGTCATGCAAATTCATCAACGTATCAATGCAGAGTTCATGTGATTTTGCTTTAGTTTCATTGGTTTAATAACTGACCAAAGCTACAATTTTCTTGGTTAAAGGAAAAAAGTTTAATTTTTCATGTTTATATATAATTATATATTGTCTCTTTTTATACAAAGATTATCACTGTTGATTATAACCATTTTTTGTTTTTTTTGTTTTGGTTTTGTAATTATGTTTTAAACCTTCACATTTATTTCAATTGCTCTTCAAGTACGCCACATATTCTGTATTTGTTTACCGTTTCTCTTCATACCGGTAGGGGTCGATAGAATTGTTTTCGAATTAAAAGTTTGTCACGTGATGGACGCCATAACCAAAGAGGCCATGGACAAAAAATGAAGGAAAAGAGGAAAAAAGAGGAAAAAGGGAGTAAAAATGCCAAAAACAGGCTGAAAATCAAAGAAAAAGGTTAAACTTTGGCACTAACAAAATTTCAAAAATCCTCTTTAAATGAGAAATTTCACACCCCTAGTATTGTTTCCATCGTTGAAGGCCAAGGGAAGAGTTTGCCCCACTCAAAGGAGAATAACAATTCCTCGCATGGAGCACTACTATGGTGAAGATGAACAGGGTCCTCAAAGAGAACTTCCAGTTGAGATAGATGATGTGTTCTAATGGAAGGACAGTCAAAATTGTCATCAAGCAATTTACAAAACCAATGCCAGGTTTCACACCTTTGTTGTAAACAAAATTGCCTGATCAAGGATGGTTCAAAGGCATCACAATGGAGGAATATTAGGACCAGGACAACCTATTGATCAAGGATCGGGTTCCAAAGGCATCACAATGGATGAGGAATATTGAGACCAAGGACAATCCTACAGATGCATGTTCTAGGGGTGTTACTGCAGTAGACATACATGTTCAAAAGACATGGACATTGGTCCAGAATTTCGGTAAGGCGATATCATGGCCGAAGACCACCGTCGATTATACAAGCAGCAGATCATCCAATGACTTGAAGTGAAGAGAAAGTAAAGTCAATGCAGGCACACAGCAGGAATCAAAGAGACCATGACGATGTTGTCAACTCTCGTCAGCAGAACATGTTTCGAATCCTGTGCAAGGAGCATTTTGCTTTGCAAACATGAACAGAACATAATGTGAAATTTGGAATTTTTTTATGGACCATGAAGGCAAACTGATTATTTAAACTTCCCAGCATACTGTTAGCAGCAAAAACAATTGATGGCCTTCACAAGAAAATCACAACTTTGTTAAAAAAATTCAGAATCCGGAAATTTATAAAGTATCCGATGGACGTTAAAATATACATGTACTGGCATCTCAACTTTGGCATTAAGCATGTAGTGTGGCTATCTAGTTCCAGTTGGAACTGTTTTACTGACTAATAAAAAATTAAATTTCACATTCTCTGAGTTGGCCTTCATTCAACTGTATTCAAACATAGAAAAAATAGGCCATTTATGAATAACCTGGGCCTAAACTTAAAAGTATCGCCTATGGCCAAAGCAGCTCATGCTGGTCGCGTATACCGCATGCAGACAAGAAATTCACTCGAAGAGAGTCCATTTTCTTTTGTCCATGTCAATTCAACTTGCAAACCATGAAAAAAACAGAACATTTATTTGTGTGACTGCATCAATGTGAATGGTAGAAGACACCACAAGACAAATCGCTGAGAGATGACCAGACAGGAAGCCCAAGGAAAGAAGTTCATCCGCAAAGTAACGAATTTCAGAATGCCAGTGTGCAAGGGGGGGACGGGCTTCTCGTGCCCAGCGAAAGAGGAAAGTTCAAAAGTTGACTTGACATCAAAGATCAACGGGGGAAGCACAAACAGCCGCCACACTCTTGATGCACATAAGAGATCAAATTACACCCACATTATCATTCCTGCAATGAGTCGCATACAGCCGCAGATCAAAGGCAGACAACCAGGAAGAATAGTACCTGGATGTTATAATGTATTGCTGATGTATCACCTATTTCTACAGGAGAACCAAGGACTTGAATGAGAACATTGTTAAGCACTGGATTTCGAAAGATTTACTGTTAAGCATTGGATTTACGAAGCATTTTAAACATGAGTTTTTAAACATCGTTGGATACCGATGCTTGAGTGATAGTGACAAATGTGAGTTGATCAATGCAAAGATAAAAGGCTGCACGGAAACATCTGATCCTCTGAAAGATGAAAGAGAATGAAATGAAGTGTAAAATGAACTTCATATCAGAAAGGGGAATCCAATATCAAATGAGAACAGGATCAAAGGCAGCTAAGGATGATGAAACTCAGGCAAGTTTTTGTACGGACTTCCAGAAAACCTGCCACTACCACTCTCAGGAATAGGGCAGGAGTACTACAAGCGACAGCTATGGATTCACAATTTGGGCATACACAACATGGTGGACGCAATGATGTACTTGTATTCAGAGATTATGCTGGTAAAGGCCCAAATGAAGTTGTCTCCTGCCTTGACATGTTTATGTTGCCTCATTGCCACAGTCTGTGACCACACTTCACATATTTGTGGGTAACAGTTTTCCCCGACTGTTTTTCAAAATATAAGAGATATCTTGTAACCTACTTCAATAACTTAAGCAATACCTGCCTTCACACCATTCATCTCTAATACCCCATTTAGGTCACAGCTGCATGCCATGTGAAAGATTTTGGAAGGATTGAATACAAGATGACTGTTGACAGGGTCACCAGACTGTCAGAATGGGTAGATCTCATTAAGACCACTGATCACAAAACTCTGTTCCAAGTGAAATACGTGGAACATCCGCTCACTGTTGATATTGCTGATGGTGGTACCCCTTTTGTTAAAGTCAAAGACTATAAGACAGCATTAGAATCCATTATCAAACCTCCACCTCATCTTTGGGAAAGTCGTGGCATCGCCTTCAGGGCCTCTTTGTTTTGTAAACACTTTTACCATAAGATAGTATCAAACATTTATTGATGCTGTATTATGAAAAAACCTAAAAAATAGCAAAAAAGGTATTGAAACGGTTTAAACCAAAAAAACATTTTTAGCTGTCAAAACTTTGTAAATTCATCAAAGTTATCAATGCAGAGTTCATGTTGATTTTGCGTAGTTTTTAAAAAACTTTTTTTTGATTGGGGGGTGTAAGACCTGCATTAATAAACTAGACAAGCTACAATTTTCTTGTTTAAAAGGGAAAAAGTCTGTTCTAATTTTCATGTTTTATATCTTACTTATATATTCATTTGTTTCTCTCTCCTTATTCTCGTTATCTATATTAATTATATATAATATATATATATATATTATACCATGTATTTACCTCACTGTTGTATTATAACACACTTTTTTTTTGTTGTGTTTTTTAAGTTATGTTTTTAAACCTACTCTCACATTATTTTCTCTTTCATGTATCAGTGCCACATATTCTGTATTGGGTACTGTTTCTCTCATAAACCCGGTTAGGGTCGATAGAGGATTGAATAAAAGTTTGTCACGTGACGGACGCCATAAACCAAAGAGGGGCCATGGACAAAAAATGAGTCCCTGAACGGAAAAGGGAGAAGAAAAAGAAGAAGAGAAAAAAGAGGAAAAGGGAGTAAAATACCAAACAAAGGATGAAAATTTTAAAAAAAGCTTAAATTGGCACTAACAGAGGACGGTTGAACCCCGCCTTTCAGAGGACTCAACAGCCAGTTAGTAGGCAGAGCAAACAGGAGATGTAAACACCAATGCCGTCCAGAAGTGGGCGTAGGCATGGAAAATCTTAAGGCAGCGGTGTCAAGTAGAAAAATGGCATCGGACTTCCTATCAAGGATGCAAAATCAGGGCCCCTGCTGAAGCATGTTATTTACCAGGGACTGCTACATTTTTGACACACTGAGAGGTGGAGAGGAAGTGGACATTAAAGACATTTCAATAACAGGGCAAGAACACTCAACATTATTTTGTTCAACATGTGAGTTTTTATTATAATAGTGATCATGATAAGCTGGCATGATCTCAATTTTATATACTGGTGTTATATCTTTTTGTGATTTCAAAATGCTTGGTGAAATAACATGTATTTCCAAAAACTAAAGAACACAGATAACAATATGTTATACAACACATGCCAACTCATTTTTGAGAATGGTGTCTAAAGTGGCATCAAAGTTCACCCGGATACCGGGATAACCCCCTCTTTAAAGCTGATTCTAAGGAAATACAGAGATCATAAGATAGATGCCATTGTTTGACAAGGCTGGGTGGGACAAGGTGTGACACAAGGGGCACCATCCTTTTATGGCATTCTATGAACACCAGTCTCAAAAGCTTGAAACACAGCCTACAGGGTTTAAATATTAGATGAAAGGTCCTTGGCAAACCAACCCCAATTATAGTATAGTATTAAAGTACAAATTTCCAAGCTTAATTGTCCAGACTTCTCTAGACATACAGGGCGTCTCAATAAACGTGTAACACTCAGAAATTGCTTGTTTTAGGCATGAAATTGTGTCGTAATTTATACAAATTTGATGTCAAATTCAAGATAGAGGACCTATCTTTCCAGTACAATTTACCCTATCACGAGAATTTGAATCTTGAATTTGACATCAAATTTGTATAAATTACGACACAATTTCATGCCTAAAAGAAGCAATTTCCGAGTGTTACACTTTTATTGAGACGCCCTGTAGTATGCAGACACCTATGAAGGGACATAACTACCGTAATTATTATGGGTCGGCAGTCGAACCCAGAGTCCTGATTCTAATAAAAATTTGACCCACAAAGTAACGCCCATAAACCCGAAGCACGGGCGGGACCGGGTGTTAACCTTACTAACAAGAAATCCCTTAAAAAGGGAATGATGTGGGTGCCATATTAAAAAGGCCCTTCTGCTTCATCATAAATGCTTATGAAGACAAGGATTATTCTTAATTCTGAATCTAGAGACAATTTTTATTGATAAACCCTAGTAATAACACTACCAGGGTGTCTACTGGCTTGTTGAACAGTTATCAAGTTAAAAAATTTCATACTCTCATATTCCTGGTTTTGCGTAGCAAAATGTAAAAGGCTTAACAGAAATAAATAAAGACCCCAACAAAAGTAACACAGCATGTATAAATACCCCCATAAGTTACAAACCATTGATCTATGCACAAAAACATAAAATGATATCAATAGTCTGTCTTTTTCTGCAAATTTTGACACCCTTCTTGCTCCATTGTGATCAATATCGCCAACACAATGTCCATTTTACGAAAATGTGTCACATTTTCAAAGTTGCACCTGAAGACATTATTACAATACACAACCATGCATTAAGTGACATACACTTCACGGGAAGAACCTGGTCTTTCACTGAATGGCAATCAATATGGCTATACCTTTTATTGCAACTTTTAAAAAAGGAGAGATTTTTTTATAATGGGTATTGTGTTGGCAATATTGATCGCAATGGGGCAAGAAGGGTATCAAAATTTATGGAATAAAATGAACTATTGATATAATTTTATGTTTTCGTGCTAAGACCAATGGTTTGTAACCTATGGTGGTATTTAGACATGCTGCGTTACTTTTTTGGGGGTCTTTAGCTTTGTCACAGTCATGGACCTTCACTATTTATAGAGATTTATGGTTATGTTACAGGGTAGATATTGTACAGAGTTCGTGATAAGTACCTTGGACAACTAATCAAAGGGTTCATCCCAGTCCCAATGCCTTTCCTATGAAAGAAAATAGTCTTAAAGCATGTTCCAAAGCTCGACATTATATGAGTTTAGAAGTTTAGTAATAAGGAATAGGTCAAACAAATGCACAATGCATAATAATGCAGAGAACCCTATTTCATGCTACTTCAGTATAGAGTCAACAAGATCTTAAAGAGACATGAGGGCATTTCAAGAAAGAAGCGCACTCAATGTTTTTTTTTAACCTGGGTTTTTTGCATATTTGGAATATACCGTCTTTATGTAATAAGATGATTATTTAGTATTTTCTGTCGTGCACGACAGAAAATCAATGCATGGTTTTCTATAGGGACCGTTACGATATCAGGCAAGTTCAAAACAAGGTTTGCGGTTTTCTTTTGCACTTGTTTGTCCAATAAACCTTTGAAACATTCTTGTTAGGTAGTCTACAATTGATGCAGTGTAATTTGAAAGAGGTTTGTATCCTCAAAAAAAATCTCATGTCACTAATTCTAATTGGTGTCAAAACCAAAATGATTAACCAACAAGCATTTGTTCTTTCCCATCAGGCCTGGCATACCATTTGTTTGTTAAAAGTACTTTATCATAAAGACTTGACAATCTAATTCTAGCTTGGTAGCCTAGGGTGAAGATTTACCATTGATTATCATGGCCAAACCAAGAGTGGCAATGATATAAACCAAAATATTCATACACACCCTATCAAACTAAGAGTGCAGTAGTATAATATTCAATCTGTATTTACTTTCTTTGTATCTCTTTGAAGAGTCACCATGCTGCCATCACCAAAAAGACTTCAACTACCACCAGCCCGACCAAACTACCGGGAAATGCAACAAGGGAATAAGGAACTTTATTGATGTCCAATGTGCCACCTGAATTTTTTAGATCTTCAAGACTATACTACATTATAACTCACATAAACTGCCACAAAAATATTTATACTGCAAGTTCCCATACTGTAACTACAGAACACGGAAAGATAATGGAGAAACATAAACGGAATGACATGTAACCCGGTTCAATGAGCCGGTATCAGTTGACAGGAGAACAGTGCAGATCGCCAACAGGTCAACCTACAGGCAAAGCGACCAGCCAAGATAAGAGGAAGCATGATAAGAACACCACTGGTAAAGACAAAGAGACGTTCAGAAAGAGTAGTAAGGAAGACACACAAAAGAAATCTGATGGCCACATGGTAAAGTGCAAGGATTCAAATGGACATGCCTAGCATTTTTGTAAATGACTTCTTGACCTTTAATCAAAGATCAAAGTTTACATGGGGTAAAAAATTCAAAATGCTCTGACAAGTTTAAAGTAGCTCAAAATATTTGTCTACTTGCACTTGGATTAAGAAAAATATAGTTTGATATATCTACCATGTGGATAAGGTGTTCAAAAAGAGAAAGACCACATGCAGGTCCAGATAAAATAACAATCAATAGCTCCTGAACAAAAAACAGATCGAAATAAAGGAAAGAAGTCTGTCTGAAATTTCACCAAATGATCAACCCATTGATCTGCATCTGTCATCATCTATATACTAGGTCAGTGACAAAGAGACCTAATTGTAAGCAACTGAAGATACTCAGCATCTCCCCTGAATCCTCATCAACCTCTTGTTCCACAAGCACATTGTGCACTTCCCACTCTTCAAAGTCGTCCAGCATTTTAGAACCACCATCACCCGCATCATCTTTGAATGAATCAGAAGTGAAAGAGACACCGGAAACCAGTCAAAACCATTAGCTAAGGCAGTAGACAGCAAAGCCAAGGAACCCATATCAGAGAGTGGCTGGAATTCGAAGAAATCCACAAAAGATCTATTAAGCTAGGGTCAGACGACATGGACCTGGTACAAATGCATCATACGAGCTGGTTATGCACGGGAAGCATGTGGCAGAAGGTGGCTGCTGAAAGAAAATGATGGGAAGCAGTATTAAGTCTCCATCTTGAAAATAGACGAAAAGCAGATGAACACTACTTGAGTTAATTGACTATGGTTTAATAGCTCGACTTGTAATAGCATAAGTTACTAAATCAAGGTAGACTTACTATTAAAACTAGTTACTGTCTAGTTTGGATTGTTACATTTTTGCATCTGTGCAATGAAAATGTACTTAATGTTATGTCCCATTTTTTAATACATTTTTTGAAAGCCGAACTAGATCTGCCATCTTATTTGATTTTGCAGTCAAGCCAGCATTTCTATTCTATATTACTAATTCCCTAGAAAATTCTACATGTCCATGTTTTGGTAAAATAAGATTCATTATGACATACATCTGTTCTTTTTATGCTAAATGGAGAATTTCATATATTTTTATTTTTAGGTATACTGCTGTCCTAATCTATCGGTTGTACTGTAAATTCCAATATAAAACACTATCACAAACTACCGGAAATATTAC
>JAMKCH010026486.1:0-19346 GCA_023653785.1 Ophioderma brevispina
TGTCCTAAATACCATATGTCAATTAGTACAATGTAATACTAGGACATGAGAATCAGCGGTTCGATGATAAAAGATTCGAATGTCCTAGTCAGAGAATTCCACCAGGTTGGGCCGCCCTTTGTGACATTACAAGGCCTATGGTAAAATTGCATTTTTAAGTACATACTTTCAGTGTCATGCATTTTACTAGGGTATAACCTTGATAGTCTGAGTGTGAAAAATGTTCTTAATCATAAAGCCATGAACCACTCGATTTTATTTTTTGGAATGTTGCTAGTGTGAAGTTGCCATGACATTTCGGACGTAACAGGGACACCAACATGCACTTTACATCTTAATGAACTGTACTCAAAACCTGGTTTTCCAAACCCCATTATTATCTTGAAAAACATCATTTCATTTTACACCAAAGACCATAACACAAGAATACTTTGGAGAATTTTTCATCAAATGTGATATCTAAACTATATGTTTAGTAAGCGATTAAAAAAAAATTTTTTCGTTTTAAAAAAAAAAAAAAAAAAAAAAATAAAAAAAAAAAAAAAAAAAAAAAAAATTTTAAAAAAAATGTTGGAAATGCTACTTCATTGCTTTTGTTTATAACCTTAACATGTTTTTAAAATAGAACTTTTACAATGAGCGTACATGATCAATCCTTTTAATTTTTAATTATGGTGATACACATTTGATGTAGGGACACTTGGACACTTTTTATCCTATACTTGCAGTGACACAAGAAAAATGTTTCAAAATGTGCAGACGTAACAGGGGACAACACGCCCCAAATCAAACTACTCAATATCATCAGCTAAACAAAATAACCTAATTGTTCTCACTGTGAATGGTTTGATGTTGTGAACTGTATTACAAGTAGTGACTTTGTTACCATCAATTTTGATGGAGTTGTGAAGGGGGGGTGGAAATTAGTAAAAATTTCTGATTCATCTAAAATTGTACTAATAGTGGAACCACCTGTTTACAAGGGACACTCATTATTTGGGGAAAAAAAATGGGTCCATACGATGCATTATTGGGGTATAAACTATGAAAAGGAAATGAATATCATTAAAAAGTTGGTCAGTATTGTTGTAAAAAAATGAATAAAACATGAAGATTAACATAATCCATACACATGTCTAAATTTTTTGTCTTCAATTGATGTACCAGTTTTTTTTGTCACAAATTTAACCTCTTTTTTGGGAAAAATAAAAAAGTAAAAAACACCAAAAAACATTAAAAAAAAAAAAAAAAAAATCAAGCGTAAATGGCAGTATGTTTGTATCATGTTAAAGACCTTATAAATAATGTATCAATGCCCATAAAAGTAACTTCTGAAAATACTTGGCATCTAAAATAAAATTTGAATTATATTCGCGTCTAGCTATCGCAAATATTGGTTTTGTCCCACCTGGTGAATGACCCAGTACTAGGACTAATATGTAGTGTTAAACAAAAAATATAAATTGAGTTGGGTAGGGTAATACCAGAAAAGTAGATTTCATTAAAAAGAACCCTAACTACAGAAATTAGAATACAGTTTTAATGAAGTCCAATCTGTTACCTGGTTCGGCAAACTTGGGGGGGCCCCAATTTCTAGCTTGAGATTCCCCCCAATGCAAAAAATTCCCAACCTGGCAGTTACCTGCACATTGGCATAAACCCGTTTACAGAATCGAACGTGCTAATTAATTAGCGCTAAAGATCCCCGCTAATGACAATACAATTTTTACCGCGCCATTGTGAAGTAATAGATTCGACAAACTCGGAACCCGATCGGTTCCCTTCGCCATGATATGTCATCGACCTTGGCTGGGTCAATACACCTGCGCGATGCGATTCTATTCGTTGTGCTTAATTTCCGCGAGTTCACTGAATTCAGTATAAGGCTCAGAGGTCGACCGATGTCCAATGATTTTTCCACCTTTGGCAATCCTGCGCGTCTTTAAAATGTTTACATGGTTAAGAAGGAAAACATTACCAATAATGCGCGTAGGCCCGATGAAAATCCTGCGATATACCTGTAAATTGAAATTTAAAAGTTTCACCTGATTGACCCGCGGTGCACCATCGCAGGGGAACGCCGCCATTTTGTGGGAGTGTAAAGCTTTTTAAGGTAAGTCACACGGAACCATAGGTATTGGAGTTCATCACCCATAATTTTACATCCATTATGCCATGCGTCTTGAATGGGGCCTGTTTGGTTTCACTGCAAAATTTCAAGTATCACGCATCATTTTGAGCTTAAACCTTTATAACTTCCAAACTAAATACATGCTCGCATATGAAAAGTAAAAACAATTTTCTGAAAGGAAATTGTCATCTTTCCAAATGCTATCAAATTGCAGTAAGGGCTAGGTCTTAAGCAGTTTTACTGATCAAAATACTGATGAAAAATAAAAAAAGTTTGTATCTTTCAAGTATCCCTCACCTCAAACCCAAAGCACCTCTCCAAAAACAATTTATGTAACTAAGAGGTATTGGCCCTCCGTTAGACCAAGACTCGTTTGACAGGTTGCTACCCCTATTTAAAACTATTTTTATGATTTTTGAGCAACAGGTAAGAAATTGGGAGAAAAAAACTAGGCATCGATTGCATAAGTCCTAAAAACTGCTCAAAGACTTCTTGCAAGTAGCTTCTTCTGAAGCACAATCAGCATTTGCAAAGTAAATCCAATAACCATTCATAACATGTAAACATCAATAGGAAATTAAATAACCTTGTTTAAAAGTGTTTTACTGTATGACAATAGAATTTACAGTTTTGTGTGTTCAAATTGACAGCTCACCTGTTAAGCATCAAACAAGCTCATTAATGTCACGAATAACACCAAGTTTTACTAACCACTCTTAAAAGTAAACTTTCATGATTGAATTATTTTTCTGATAATCAAAACCTCAATTAACCTTATTTGCAATACGTTGGCTAATGTCTCATCATTTCAATGTAAGCAGTTGTCCTCACTCCTCCACTCTGTTTTTCCCTTGCTTAATTAAAAATAATTTAATTATATTTAATCAAAACATCATTTTTGGGGATCTTAACTGTAATTGTAGAAGTTATAATTACAACAGGACAAATCAAAAGTGTCTTTTACTGAGGTAAAAAACACTCATTTTCAACTATAACATTTGCAAGTACTGTGTCCTATTCCTCTGCATCCCAGCTTGTCTAATAATTTAACGAGCTTAATTAAAATGTTAGGTCTATGTTAATTAGGCAGTGAAATTAAGCATTTTTTTCATTAGGTTTAAGTTGTTATCTTATTGAATGGTAATGAGAAACAATGTGCTGAATAAACATTGTTTTCCTCATATTGTAGGTTATCGTGTTCCCATTGGTATACTCAATCCGACTTTTAATTATCATTTGATTCTTTAATTAGAGTCCCACAAAATATTTGGTCTTTAAATAAGAGAGTTATTAGCTTTTACTTTGATATATATAATTCAAATACCCTAAGATGATTGTTAAGATAAAGAAAAAATAAAAAGAGCCAAAGCTTCATATTCTCCCAAAGACTTTACATGGTACTGGGTCCCATTTTGTGTCCAAATTGCTCCACCCTCCTCCTTTGTTTTTTACTTAATTGCATAATTTTTAAATTACTGAAGTCTGATCAAGATAATTTTGTATCAACTTAAAGCAACTATAAAATAGGCTTTAAAATGATGGCTACTTGGAAGTATTCTCACATTTAAGTAACTCTAATCCTTACAACACATGTCAATCTCTCTAAAATAGAACAGCTCCACCTAGAGCTAGTCTTGTTCAAGACGCTCAGCAGGACCTTGAATGGCAAACTCTTACCACCAGGAGAAAGATCAACAGACTTGCTGTTTTCCAGAAAGCCTGCAGGGTGACCTTTCCCATCCCGGTCAAAAACCGCGCACCCGGTACAAAGCCCCACTCGGAAAACCCATAGTCAATCTTTTAAATTAACATCCGTGCATCCTTAGAAACAAATAAGTACGCTTTTATTTCACGAACGTCACCGATTGGAACTTACTTCTCCACAATCACTGTTTCCATCATTGATCCTAAGTTTTCAAAGAGGCAACTACAGCAACTTCAAGTAACACCTCCATAGCACACACACTCATCCCTGTTCACTTTTCCCCACTAGGGCGTGTTGAACTGGTAACTAGCAAAGCAGAAGCTATGTCCCCCTTTTCGAGGTACATCCCCCTGTATGATCAGTGGTATTGACCTAGCGAGCTAGTGGGCGATTCCACGGTAACGGAATGACGTTTGGACTCACTTTTAAATCCACTTTAAGATGTTTTAATCATCACCAGTGCTCATGATAGGCTTGTTTAGCATAGCATTTTGCTACACTTTTCTGGCCATTTGCTATGCAATTTTTAAAGATTGTTTAGCAATTTTTCCCTATACTTTGTCTCATCAACGTGACAAAGCAAGACCTGTTGCAAAAATTGCTACACAAACAAAAATCCTTAGCTGAGCCTGTTTATCACACATATTTGAATCGTATTTAGAGCAAACAACTACACTAAACTTCCATATACCTTAACCATACCTTCCATTTTGGTAACTTTAGTTTGTTCAAAAATATTTTTTGTTTCGGAAATCTACTATAACCCTAACCGCACGATGGACAATGAGGGGCAACGAAAACGTGGTACCGGTCGGAAAATGTTTCTCGTTGCTCTCGCGCCATCACAACTATTTTGTCGCTCAAAATGTCCCTCTCATTGGACCTCATGCACCTGGGACACGTCTTCCCCGGAAAATGACCGCGATGTTCCTCGTTGCATCTGGGATGTCTTTCCAGAAACTTGACTCGATGTCCTCGTTGCATCTGGGACGTCTTCCGGAAAATGATGCGATGTTCCTCGTTGCATCTGGGCCGTCATTCCGGGAAATGATGCGATTCTTTTCAGTTGCATTTTCTCGGACGGTTGGCCCGCAGAAGGCGCAATGCTTTCCATCAGGCGGGTGACACTGTGTATACAAATGCCCATAGAAATTTCGATATCATGGTGATAGCGCCACCATTTTCGATAAGCTCCTTTTAATTATGCATAAACGCATTCATGACGTAAACCGGAGCATGACGTAGCGTCATAGCGCCACGCACTACTGGCGAACTATAAGCTCAGATTTTTTCATGCAATCAGTGTGCAGTCCATTCTCTTGATCGAGTGTCCTATCCCGAGTTATTTATTTATTTTATTATGTACCCTGTTCTCATTGCATTCGCCCGCGATGCTTCTCGTTGCACCTGGGACGCCTTTCCGGAAAATGATGCGATGTCCTCGTTGCATCTGGACGTCTTCGGGAAAATTGCGCGATGTTCTTCGTTTGCCTTCTGGGACGTCTTCCGGAAAATGACGCGATAATTCCTCGTTGCATCTGGGCGTTAACGACTGTACGCTACGTATTATTGTACCGGAAAAACGTATGAGATGCAATGAACCGCAATTTGTTTTCTCATTGCATCTGGGCCGTTAAAACTAAAAATGGATGCACCTCGTTGCATCTGGGCCGATGTTCTGCAAAAACCGCCCGGTCCCGGGTTAGGGTTATGAGGCTGGTAAGGCCAAAAAAAAAAATATTTTGTCTCAAACTGATGAGTGGCTTGAAAAGTTATGCGGTATGCGGTATTTTTTTTTTTTTTTTTAATTTCCACTCTTTGTGCTCGGCAATAAAATTCCAATGTGCATGCCCCCACTGATCGTCACTTTCACCTGTGCGTGTACATCTACCATGGTATCGAATTCTGCAGTCATGGCAGTATTTAATAAACATCAGCGATTTCCTGCCCTCAGATCCACCAATGAATTTCCCCCAAACAAGATTTCAATTGCAATATCTTAACTTAAGAGTTATATCAGTTGTGAGGATCCATTTGTTTATAGTTTCAGATTCAACTTTAACTTTGAGAATCACTGTATCCTCGTTACTTTCCGAAGCACATTATTTACGCGACGTTGCATTGACCTATGACCCGCACACCAGTAAATAAAGTGCCGCATTGAAATAAACGTAAATATACCTGTGTTGAATGCGCGATTTTGAACTGAAGTGGCAAGATTTTGCAAGGAATCAATATCAATGGATTGCACTCGATAAAACTTTAATATGTAATGTTATGTATGGGGGTTTTCCGATTTTGGTTTTGCGATTGCGACGCTAAACAGCACGTTAGTGACAGTTTTCCACCCGTTTTTCGCGCCTGCACACTTTCCCGGAAGTATATTGCCATTTTTTGGTGTGGAGTTTTTTTCACTCAGCGCGGTGCCCAGTAAGTCTCGTCTCTGCACTCACGTCAACGTAAAAAATAGTCGTTCCCCGCCGAGAGTCGCATATTGCGTTAATCGTGCAATTTCATAATTTCAGTTTCAACAAAAATTTTGGAGTTCATGAACTTTTTTTTTTTTGGAAAAAAAAATTAAAAAAAGTTCCGCCTACTTTTTTTTCAATTTTCGGCGAAATTTACAACCCCGCGTATCTTTGAGACAAACATTTTTTTTTTTGGCTAGGAACCGCATTCCTTGCCTTTGCCCCCTTCCCTTTTTTTTTTTTTTTTTTTTTTTAATTTCTTAATATTATTTTAGATGTAAACAATGTCATCCTTAGAGTCTTATCTTAAATAAAACCCGAGTTTGTGAAAAAAAATTCTTATTTACTAAATACGAATAATAAGCATACACGCAATGTGGTACGGAAATGACGGTAACGAATGACGAATGTCCCTCCCATAGAAACAGTACAAAATTTCTTTGAGTGACCTAAATTCAGGAGGCCAAATCTCACCACAAAGATGGTAGTACAATTTTTTAAGTGTGATGATTGGTTTGCATATCAGGTCTTTTATTTTTTTGAGCAACACCACCTGTTTTCCCTCTTTTTCTTCTTTTAGCCTACCGACTTTTTGAAAATACAGCAAGTTAGCTCAAGGTTGCCTGAATTCTACAGACATGTGTTTTGGAAACTACCAAGTCGTCAGCTAACGTAGGTAAATTTTTTTGGTCATATGGACCTTGTTTTTTTACTTGTTTAAATGGATTCTAAGCAAACATCGGTGGTGGTTGTAAGAAAACTTTTTTTTTCAACCATTCCTTTATTTGTTCCATGCCGTACCGAATTTGGTAACTCGAAGACAAACTTTAATCACCTGTAATTAATTACAAAGGATATTGAAAAAAATGGCTCATTATTGTTGAGCTACCTATTCTTACTTTGAATATGAACTTTGTTTTACATTCCTACCACAACTTTTGAAAATAATTTAAAAATAATGGTATTTTTTGGTACTGAATGACAGAAATCCCGTTTTGGAGTCACTGAAGTGGTAACAAGCTACTCAAAACAAAAATGTTGATATCACTTTCCTATCACCTCCTTTGTCTATACAACAAATATGAAATTATTAATACCTACTTAAGTCTTTATGATGAACTTCTTTTTTTAAATAAATTAAAAAAAGCAAAAAATAAAAAAAATGGGAAAATTCAATTTTTTATACCGTCAATGTATAAAAATTGAAATTTGTAGATCATATTTAAAAAATTTGTCCATAAGCCAATATACACCAGTTTATTTCATTGGCATTAATTTAAATTTTTTGGTACCAGGATGACCTTTGCTTGGAATTGGTCCTAGCTTGACCCTCTCCCCCCACACCTTTAGTCCATGTAAACCCTAGCTCGAACACTTCGTGCCCCCCAATATGGAGTGTTCAGTTAGAGTAACCTCGAGACTAAACCCATGGCATATAGAAAAGCCTAAGCAAAGTCCGGCGCCCATGTAAACGTGTACCCATGTCACAGTTTTATAGGACACATGGTCTCAGAAATCTATTTCATACCTTCCCTTGAATCACTCCGTTTAATAAACAATTAACATCGTTCGCACTGTCAACACTGCTACCCGAATCTACTCCCCCCATTAGAATTGCTAAATACAGGAATCGCTCACTGCGAGGCGAAGCCGAGCGTCTTTTTATTTTGGGATTTCCAAACACTTGATGGGCCGAACCAATTTTGCAAATGAGCACAGTAGCCTGTATCTCATTGGATAAACGTGTCTCTTCCTGCTCTCAATCATGAGTCTAGCACGGCGCAATGAACGGGTCTGGTGACTGGTCAGGCAGGTTTTTACTTTGCTTGTGTTTCATGTACAAGGTCACGCTTCATGAATAAACATTAATTCGCGTCCATACGTCATGGCATCGTATCTTTGATTGGCTATTACAACTTGAATAATTCATCGTCGCCCATATGGGAAAAACAACCCCCCTCGAAGACTTTTTCCAGAAATTTCGGAAACAATTTACAACGTCCAAGCACGCTTCGCTGAGGCTGAGCAGAAAAGTTCGTCTGCGCGTGCAGCGTCACTCGTCTTTTCAATTGCGTAGTGAATAACTTAACAATGACGACCGTAGCACTGTCACTGGCATTGTTGTTGGTGATTCCGACCGAGTGTGGATTTTAATAAACAGTACGAGGCTATGATTCAACATTTTGCTAGTGAAATAATTCAATGCGCAGCTCTTGACCAAGACTACCCTACTAGATCAGGCCCCAATTCAGACACCTGGTCAGGGCCATATGCATGCGACATCAGGGCGGCTGGGGCGCTCAATTCCAACATTTGAAACGGCATTCACTGCAGAGACGTCTGTCCACTGCAAATTGTCCTGGTGGGGACTAGACTGTGATATTCGGTCTGGCCATCATTGCTTGCTACAACCTTAGCACTGTCTTGTTTAGGGTAACTGCAAAGTTCATGAGATGAGTTATGTGGCTTCTTAATTTAGCCACTCCATACCATCTTCGATGGAAAAACTACTGTCAATGCAAGTGATTGCACATATGGCCCATAAGCGTCATCTTCATTATCTTAAATAATCTATACCTCACTTCCTATCCGAAAAGCAACAAAAATGACTGTGGGACTGTGAATGGGTCAGATGCAGAAGACTCCAAGCATGTTTGTGTTGTTTTTCAAGCCCAATCTACTCACCAACGTGAAATTAGCCGAACCGAATAGGGACCGACGGGTTATTGATCAATTATAGGTAACACTGGGCGCACTTTTGGGTGTTATATCTTGGTGCAATGTGGAGCTTGTTGACCACGCACGCATGCTCCTGGAGCAATGGCAATAGGTTGTGTCAACCGCTCAGAGCGGAGCTATTCATTTTATTGAGTGCTGACCACAATAGCAGTACGATTTATTCTGTAAATGTTTTACACAAGATTAGAATAGCCTATGTTCAAGGCTGTCTGTCGAACCGACAAACTTGCTAATTTTTTTAATTGACATTTATTCTCAATTATTTGAACCATTGTGTTTGCAGGTTTGAGAAATCGGTGCTTTAGCATTGAAGGGGATACCCTGTCAGAGAAGATTCATAAAAATAAATTGGTATACTCCTTGTGGTCTTTTGTGGCACACTGCATCAGGAGCCTGCTTATCTGGGTATAAAACACAAATACCTTTGTGGTCATGTGCAGTGCTATGCTACTCAGGCTCAGCCTGAGGTGAATTTATTGAACTGGCTATTGGAAGGCTGCATCATGAACATAGGCCAGGTGGAATTGAGCCATCAAATTAAAGACACTATCAGTGATTGCTAAAATCAGAAAATCGAAAAAATCATCAAAATCAGATTTTTGCATGTATTAACAAGTACAGGTATCCTAACATACCCTGCAGATGATAGACCGCAGCAACCTCATAAGGAACAAATCAAATTTATGTCATTACTGTCCTCGCGTTCGGACACTTACTACAACCGTAATTGAATGGGGAATCGTATCTTGGAACAACGCCGTTTTCTCTCCTTTTCTGTCATTCTTCAGTTTGAAAAGGTAACTTATCAGAATTCTACAGACTTATCCTTCACTTTGAAGCTATCCTGGCAAATTTCAAATTTTTTCCAAGCACTGATGTGCTTTAAGTGTTTGATAAAATTAATTTTTTGCCATTGATTGCCTATTTCTTTCTTTTAGTTTTAGGGAGGGGAAAAATTTTCACCACCAGCGGGAAATCTGCCTCAAAAGCAAGAATTTCCCCCCTCTGACAAGTGACCCTTGTTATGCCTCTGGATGTTCCGATTTGCTTCATAGCAAATTACCTCTTTCTTTTCAGTTATATAATCTCAAAATAATTTATGTTATTGAGAATAGTCCAAACTACATTCACATCAGTGCTAAAAATCGCATTTAAAGGGGCATTTCGTGATCCACAGCCTCGCCCCTCCGACTTACCTAAAAGTGTTGAGATTTTTATACTCTGAACCGTTAGCTTCAGTAATCCACAAGTGCCTCTATTTTACGTGCAAATTCGGTCGCATCTGTAAGAAATTCGCAATTTTGTATTTTCTGTCCGTAAACGGACAGAAATTACAGTACAATAGCCTATGGGACCGTGGGAAACGAGAAATTGCTCATAGGGCCTATAACACAAAACCGCAAGATCGGGATCAGCTCAAATGTTGAGAATAAGCTTTTTCAAGGATATCTAGTGATCAATGAATAAAACAGAAGGTGCTGAAATGGGTGCAGGTCGACGATGTTCCGACGTGTCATTTGTCCGAACGGTTTTTGTTCCGAAAGGTTATTACTCCGACAGTAAATATCCTATTAAATAAAAAATAGGATATTTACTCCGAAAGGTCATTACTCCGATAGCTCATTACTCCGAAAGGTCGTTTCTCCGAATTTTCGGAATATTGACCTTTCGGAATAAAAAACCTTTCGGAGTAAAAACCTATTTTTCTATTTCATAGGATATTTACTCCGAAAGATCATTACTCCGAAAGGTCTTTTCTCCGAATTTTCGGAATATCGACCTTTCGGAGTAAAAACCTATTTTTTATTTCAAAGGATATTTACTCCGAAAGGTCATTACTCCGAAAGGTCTTTTCTCCGAATTTTCGGAATATCGACCTTTCGGAATAAAAAACCTTTTGGAGTAAAAACCTAATTTATTATTTCATAGGATTTTTACTCATAAAGGTCATTTACGGTCAGATTTTTTAGACATCATTTTAAAGTTAAAGGGGGATAACCCGATTTAAGTGTATAACGTTTCAATCTTGATAGAATATCATTCACCCCAAAACCCCATCTGTTGTGTTTTGCGCCGGTATTTCAAGCCATTTTGATGTGAGACCTAAAAACATGATTTTAATATGTAAAATTTAAATATTGGTCGACCAAAATAGGGCACATTTTCGCGCGTAACATCCCAAACCAAACGCCCTTTAGCCCTAGGATTTCACAGGGTAAATGAGAAAAAAAAATTCTACAGATACCAAAATTTTGACCACTTCCGATAAAATCTGGGGTTCTGGGGACGAGGCTATTATAGTAGATTTCAAATTACGTGAGACTTCATACATAAATCCATAGGGATGATGGTTGAATTCCTGCCATGTGGAGACTAGGCCTTTGTACAATGAACACAATATGTTTTGTGATTTCCATGACTCGGACAATTCTGGCAATTGTATATTGAACCTCTTGACCCAGACAACATAGCTTCCGATACTAAGTCACCTTAGTAGTGCTATTACCTTTAAAATGGCGACCATTTTGCAAAATGTTGCATTGGTTTATGCAAATCGCCATCACTTTTATTTTTGTCATCACGTGTTTTCATGAACTACACAACCCAACGATCAATTTTAGCTATGATTGCAAATGTTATTATTCCGGCCCTGGTTGGTAGAAATCTAAGGCCCTTTTTCACCTGATGCTGCAGCACTAATATTTCAATGGGGCAGAACGCCAGAAAATCGGTCCCTAGCGTTAGTTCCCCAAAGGAATCATAATGTTGGTAGGTTTTTCGCGGCGTCTGTGTCATTTTGGTCCACATGAATTGACAAAATCCTCCCTCACCCTTGATACTATTTTTTAGAAATTAAACTACACGCACCAGATGTAATTTTGTAATGTAATATTGTTTGTGCGTAAACACATCAAGAACGAACTTAACTTTTATGTAGAGGCCGAAATATCAGTTTCAGAACGACCTTAATACTTTTTCAAACGTTCAGTGGCCTATGACACTATACGTCAAAGATTAGTTAGGAATAATGGTAACACCTGGGGGAGGGGAAGTCACCCCAATACTAACTGGATACAGAAAATGCTGAAACGTTCACAGTCTGGCAACACACACACACCCACACGTGTAACACGTACAACATACCCCCTGCGCTCACCCCTCACTCACCCCCACACATCCTCACACCCCCCCCACATACTCACACTCCGACAAACCACCTGCACCTGCACTTTAGAAATCACACGCGCCAAATTCAATTTTGGTACTGTTTGGCATGTGCGTACTCACATCAAGAACGAACTTAGTTTAATATCAGTTTCAAACAACCTTAATTCCTTTTTCAAACGTTCATTCTAAAATCTGTGACATAAAATACATACTAATACTGAATTCCCAAAGTGGAAGATCCGGAATTTCACCATTTACAAAGTTGTGATTTTGGATATGAAGGACATTGAGTTGAGCTGAGCTATTTCATACATTGATTGTTTATTATCCGGACAGCCTTATGTTCCATAGCAAAAAACGGGATTTGTTAGAAATTTTAGCACTTTTTCAGGAAATCTCTGATCCGCCTTTATAGATAAGGCTGCAACTTCACAGTCGTCAAAACACCAACACATATACTACACACATCGCGCGCGCGCGCACACCACACAACACACCCACACACACTACCACCTCTCTCTCGCTCTCACCGGGGAGGCACCCACACACCATGACTCACTTCTAACTTCACCCGTCTGTCGACCAACTTTTACTTTGTCCTGTTTTTGTGCGTCATCACATCAAGAACGAATTTTAAAACCTTTTTATTATATGGTAATCACGATGACACCTGGTGTGGAGGAACACCCAATGTTAAATTGATATAAATGTGAACTCTTTCACAGTTGGTATTGGTAACCTGTGCCTGATCATATACGTAGTTAGCGTTCAACTCTACGACGGACCAGTTCATCAGAGTCAAGACCTTGTAGGAGTATTCCAAGGATGCCCCTTATCATATACACTCTTCCCCTCCAGTCTTTTCAAACAACCTGTGTTTAGACCGTTTCTGATGGATTGCGAGACCTTGATATATCACCTCAACTCTAACCTAACATCAACTGCTAAAGCATATTCATATGATCCTAACTTTAACAAAAGAGCCCATAAGGATGCCAGACGCTAATCACCTCAGTAGAAGAATTCCTTACATGTACTCGCACATGAAGGCAAAACGCATCAAAGTGTAAGGCCCCATGCCATTAAGAAAATTATACCAGACAAAAATGAGACAGAAGTTCATAAAACTCAGTATGTTGCATTTGATCCAGAGCTGACCACCCGATGGGAAAAAAATAGCAAGCAGCCCTCCCACAGCCAACCTGTCCGATTTCTGGGAAAGCTTATCTACAAAGACCTAAAGAATGATGCATAAGAATCATTACCGACAGCTACAACAACATCTGCTAAAACTATGACAGACAAAAGCCATATCAATGGTAATCATGAAACTTTGGGTGTATAACATGCAATACTAACAAGGCTTTCATGGGAGTTTACAATATACAACTTCCACTATAGCTTTGTACAGAAATTAGAAGCTTCATGTACTAAGCACCTCAGAAGTGGCTCGGCATCAGCCGAAACAACCACCACTAGTGTCATCTATCGAAAAGAGGGAAATCGGCCGAGAGTTGAAGAATGCTTGACTACATCACTGAAATGCATGCAGCTGACAAAATATCATCTTAATAAGTACTCACAAGATGGTAAACACCGACTCTGTTCCGTGTAGTCCTGAAAAGAAAGCAAAGTTTGTATCGTTGAAACGGTGTTAAAGAGATTGACAGAAAGAGCGTCACCTAATCATCAATGATTGTGCAGATGGACCGACAGACAGAGCAGGGGACTTGGATAGCAAAATCAACCAGAAAACTAATAAAGACAATGACTCCCCAGGAAACACAGCAAGCCCTTACCAGTCTTTAAGATATATATTTTCCTGTGCAGCACAAGGCGCAAGGAAACTGGAACCACTGGATTCGTCATGCAGGTAGACACTTCATGGAAGAAAGTTTTATACCTGTGGTCTCCTGAACTACTTGCATTTCATGTGAACTCCATCCACAAACATCCCCTCCCACTCCAGCCAACCTTAAGCTCTGGGGAAAAAACATTGGTCGTGCCAGCTATGCAAACCTCAGCACTGTACTCTCTTTCATATCCTGAATGAGGCTGTAAGCACTCTCTTTATAGTGGAAGATATAACCGGAGACATGATCAAACACTCATAGCAAGTTGCCGCGAGTCTCTTCCTACATCACAGAAGCCAACACAAGCTTGTCGTGTGTTACTGGCCAAGAAAAGGTCCTAGAAATACGATTCCAAACAAAGGTAGGGGGAAAGCTTACAAGACTCAACCTGTGCTGCGACCAATGGGCAATGCCAGTGCGAATTCTGAGCCAGGCCAGTGATTGGAAGTTTTTCTTATGGATTAAGAACACAATCAATTAAAATTTCATTCACAAATTATGGAGAACTGCAAAAAGACTCAGAATTGAGCCAAGATAGTCATACTTAATAGAACTGACAGTGCCACTTGAGCAAAACTGGCTTATGCAAATATAAAAGAAATGCAAATATATTGAACGATGTTCCAGAATGTGAGAACCGCTCATGGACCACTCACTACTTCCTTTTTGAGATAAAGCAAGCCGAGCTTGTTAATACATCTGCCAAACATGCCTCTCAGCTACGGCATTTCCAAGGGGACATAGGAGAGATCATGGACCATGCAGCAAAGACAAAGCCTTGAGAGGAAGCTATGCTACCTGGCTTAGCAGAAACTCAAAATCCTCAAAGGATACTTTGAAGTTGATGTTTGGCATTGATACTCAGAGGAAAGTGAGACGGTTGTGCCAGGCAAAAACTAGTTGAATCCACCAAAGCCCTGTCCGAAGCCCAGGAACCCTCTGAAGTTGCCTACCAAGCGCTCCTAACTTTTTCGACATCCCCGTTGCCTTCCAAGAAACTATACACCAAGAGTGCCCCATTCTCAAAGGATGATCGAGCTCTGCAGGTAAACTACGGCTTGTGGTAGTGCGCCAATGATATAACTTCTCTCTACCGGATATATTCACCATCACCAGTAAAAAAAAAAACAAAAAAAAAAAAAAAAAAAAAAAAAAAAAAAAGAAAAAAAAAGAAAAAAGCACCTTCTATAACTGGACAAAAAATTTACCTAGTAGACGCATACCCCCTAACCCCCGCAGCTCGCGCAATGTGCTGTACAAAGCCTGCTATTAACTAAAACGGGATCCGTCTGCTCATTAATTTACAGTCCACGGTAGGTAATTTACGGCTGACTTTTTCAGTTTTGTAGACTTATGGACCCGATCTGTTTCACATTCATCGGGGACAATTGGAATATTAATGATTCCAGACAATATACAGATTTTGAATCTTAAAAAGGAATTTGATTATGGGAATAACAGCCAATTTTTGGAAAAAATAAGATTTGATGACGTCAACGGCATGATTGTTTTATTATTTTGCTTGCGGGGGCACCCATTCAGTAAAAATGACGTACGTATCCCCTACATTGGAAAAAAAACAACCGATTATCGTCATCGTACGTCGGTTTTTGATGCAGTAAGGGACAAGGTCAATTTTTGTACTGTTTAACATAATAAACCGGTCTTTTGGGAAAAAAAATATAGTCACTCGGAGCATGGCCATATGTACACACCTTGATTTAACATAGTCGGATTTATACATATCGGTCGCCCCCGAAGAGCAAACTGATCCCTGATACCTGACACGTGACCTGGAACCTGACACGTGACACCACACTATTCATCTCGTTACCGTTTATAAATACATACTGCAAGCCGCAAGCATTCTGTATCTCCCGTTTGTCACAACACAGCGTAATCGATCAGATGTGAGACTATACGTCAGAAAGACTAGTTTCAATGCATTTGAATGCGTAGTAAAGCCACCTTTCGAACCTACACCTATAGACGTATCTAATCGCTCTTCTACCGATCCTGCTTGATAGCTCAGTCCGTAAGAGCGGTCCGTGCAGTAATACGCAGGTCGCACGTTCGAATCCGGCCAAGCTCACATTGTTTTTTTTTTCAACACAACACTATCGGTTGCTGCTGGGCCATCTCCAGTGAAAGATTTAATAAATATAATATATTTTCAATGCAGTTCATAGTCAGAGTGTGGTACTTTTCATGAACGTATTTACCAGCATGGGTAAGCTATTATCTTAAATTGTTTTTCAACATGTTTCAAAATTCAAACACCAATGCAAAATATGCTCCTTAGTGATAGCCTTGAAAAAGTTAATAGATCATTGTCATGTCCACGCCATGCATTTTGAAACAATTTTAACCTTGTCATGCCATAACATGGGTCCGAATTTGCACCCTCAACTTGGTTTTATCATCCATGATTTCATGTGATTGAATTTCAGCTGTGCTTTTAATTTTTAATTTGGGTTTTGTATTGAATGTACAAAACTCCTAAACTTCCCCTGCTAAAGTAATCTCTATCAAAACATAATACCCTTGAACATACGGGCCATGGCTACAGAGCTAGCGCCTCTGCTAGCCATGGCACACGCTACACCTATATCAAAAATCAAAACAGCCCTATTTAATATTAATACACCCCCAACCCATTGCACTCCTGGATTCGTATATAGTTTTAATGTAAAGATCAACTTGCCTTGGTCACACAGAGATTATTATAAAAAACGTCACAATGCAAGAACCTCTCCAAGAGTTTTTACAAACCGTTTCTTATAACGAACATAAACACAAATATTGAAATAAACCTTTTAATTAAGATTTCTATTTGCAAGCCCCCCCTCTTATTAATTACCGAACACACTGCCAGCTTAAAATTATACCACACTACCTAATGCCTTCCTTATTTGCGCTCAATCGTATGAAAGACCCGCCTAATTTTATATCGACAATAAGAAAATTTGGCCGAAGATCGGTGTCAATCGACCTAATAATGATGTTGAAAACGTAAAAAGAGTTTGAAAGATATTAAACAATTTTCGCAATGGTTACGTTGTATGTCCTTTTTAAATTTAACGTAATGTTTATTTACTTTCTTTACTTGATGAACAATGACATTTAACACACTAGTTGAAATAATCATGTATGCACACAACACTTAAGAGTTTTATTTAAAAGCCCCCGTCATGATTTAAGTATATGCATATTCGTGATGGATTTAATCAGGTCATTCGGACAAATTGGTACAAATGAAAAAATACTGGAAAAAACGTTCAACCAAGAAATTACACCAAAACCGAACTGCTGGGTTATAATAACCTAATAGATTTACATACTTATCACAAAACACAATCACACAACTAGCCCTATTTTCATTTTATTATCGCCTTTGAACAGCATCTAAAAATACGGAGAAAATTTTACGTAAAAACCCATCACCTTAAGATTGCCTACTAACTACAGTCGCTCAACCCACCGGCCAGTCACTTAAACAATAAAACGGCTGCGAAAAACTAAGGCACCCAGGTCCGTTTTAAGAATGGACGCACTCCTTTTGGCAAATGCGCTGGCTGACGTCCGTTTTAGAATGGCGCGCGTCTGTTGTGGCAAATGATGGACGCTCTATCTGGATCTGGAAATCTGGATCTGGAAATTAATCCAACACTTCCTGATTGAGCCAAACGAGAGGGATAGGTGTTGCGGATGGTTGGACTTTTGTGTTGCTGATGGTCAGTAATCTGAAATTGAATGTAAGCTCGCCATGCTGACTTAAAGGATGTTCTGTCGTTGAGTTGATAATATGTTTTTCCGGGAGAGAGTGCCAGTCATTTATATTGTGTGGGAAATATGATTTAGATAGAATTCCTTTTTCCAGTTTGTTTAATATAACTCTGGTGTGATGAGCGACGTGATGAGGCCGTCCGCCGGATGAAGGAAATTCCTGCCGAGATGGCTATCTGACCCTGGACCGAATCTTCTGAAGCATAGTCGTCTTGCTATCTTCCTTCGGCCTTTTAGCGGTTCCCATCACAAGTTGGAAGGAAAGCATGTGATGTCAAACTACGGTCTTTTTATAGTCATTTTGTAGACAAACGGCACCCTCGCTGTATATAGATTAATTTTTGTCCACTAGGTCACCAATGTGGGCGGTCCCACACGTCGAGCAGCGTACTGAGGGGGACGGGACAAGAGCCTTGAAGGCAGAAGCTTTCAAAATCCCCGGGTACAGGAATGTAGATTGCTCTAATAAAACCCCAAACCGCATTGGCTTTGGTTAGTGGTTTTATTGATGTTGATTAGTCCATCTAAGATCATGGGAGAGCTCTACCCCAAGATTATGGTGAGAGTGTAGCTGGAGGTTTCTATTACTAAGTTTGTATTGTGCTGTTTGGGTGTTTGGAACGAGAGACTTTAAGAGTGTAACCATTTGTCGGTGTAAATGTCATTTGCCGTTGTCTTGCCATTTGGTGTGAGAGTGTCAAGGTCATGTTGTAAGGTTTGTGCATAGTTTCAGTTTTAATGGTGCGACACATAACGCAGTCATCTGCGAAACCAGTGACTGTGGATGAAATGCCATGAGGGAGGTCGTTGATGTAGAGCAAAAAAGAGGAGGGAGCCTAATATCACGTTTACACTAGAGAAAAATGCGAAGTGAAGGCGATATGATTTAGGAATACGGACTGAGGAGTAGAATAAAATATTCGACGTAGGGTATACTGAAAAGCCGTTTTCCGAATTCGCTCTTCAGAAAATAATTAAGTCTTCCGGTTAAACGAAGATTTCGCGCGATCTTTAACATGGCGGCCCAACGCTAAAATTTGGGGTCGCTCCGGCGCTCGTTTGATTAGGTTTCCGTGAAATTAGGTCTAAATATGATAAAAAACTAACGGCAAAAGTAGTAGAGAAAAACGAACGAATACAACAATGCCGAAGTCCGAATTCTTTGAATGACCGCGCTACCTTCATGCTTAGTTGGTTTTAGAAGCACAATTGCATTGCTTGGTGAACGCCGGAAATGCGGCGCGCAGGCAATTGTTACAAACCAGTAGACATGAAATCGATTACGTGTTTCGTTTATACTGCAAAAAATTCGAATTCAATGACTTATTCGAATTCACACAAAAGTAAGTTGCTAAAAAGCCAACTCCGGAATTCGGACTTTTTGAGAGTCGTATCGATGAAGACCTGCGTGTGTTTACACCTCAGGAAAAAGTGAAATCCATGAGACTCAATCGAATTCCAATTCGACTTTTTGGTCTAGTGTAAACGGGGCTTAA
>JAMKCH010026487.1:0-31130 GCA_023653785.1 Ophioderma brevispina
GCTCAGTAACGAGACGAGAGGAACGCGCAGATTCAGATCAGACCGTTGGTACACGTCTTGTTCGAGAGGACAGTGGTGCTAAGCTACCATCTGAGGGATAATGGCTGAAAGCCTCTTAAGTTTGACTTTCACCTCCAGAATCCCGGCTGGTTACGCGTCGACACCACCGCGTTCACCGTAGCGAGGTAGGCCCCTGGCGCTACGCGCACCCCCTTTCGAGGTAGAAGGGCCCGTGTTCGCGAAACTGGGACGCAGCGGCGGATAGCCCGCACTGTTTCCGCTGTTCCCACTCGGCCCATCAAGTCCGCCGTGGAGAGGAACAACGCCAAATCACTTGCAGACGACTTGGGTATGGATCGAGGTGTCGTGCCCAGTAGAGCAGTCTCGTCGCTGCGATCTGCGAACTAAACCTTACCGATCCGAGGGATTTGCCCGCAACAGACTGGCGAATCCCCGGCAGCGGCCGTGCTCGTTGCTCGGGGCAGCAGCAGGGCATGGCCGCTGACGCAGCAAGCAAGCTCCGGTGTAACTGCCCGCAACAAGACGGGCGAGTGCCTGGACCGGCCGGCCTCCGACGCTTAGTGGCATTGCCCGGCCTGCCGGGCCCTGCCACGTCGGAGGCGTGCTTTGACTTTGTTCCAACAATGTCGAGTGGGTGGGGTGGGGAGTTGTGCCGGGGCGTTCGCCCGGCCGGCCCACCCTTGTTGGCCTTTGCTTTCTGCACTGGTAGCTGATATGATACGAGTTTGGTTGCGCCGTGGCCCGCCTGTCAACTTGAAATGATACGGAGTTGGTTGCTTGCAGTGCGCCCGGTTTAGGTAACACTTGGTAAAAAAAATCAAACCTCTTGGCCATGGGCACCTGCCGTGGCCGGCTGGGTAGTTGTGCTTTGGCCCTGCCAGGTGATGTATCCTGCACTTGTGCGCTTTGTATCCTATACTGTGGTACATAACAGACCAGAATGATGCGACTTGCTCCACCACTTCACCGGTAACCTGCCGTGGCCCGACTTGGGAAAAGTGGCTGCCGTGGCCCTACTTGGGGAAAAGTGGCTCCCGTGGCCCTACTTGGTGCGGAAAAGTGGCTGCCGTTGCCCTACTTGGGAAAATCGCGCTGCCGTGGCCCTATTGGGAAATCCCGCTGCCGTGCCCACTTGTAACAACCGTTTCGCTGGCTTTCGCTGCGTGGCCCGGCTAGTTGAAGTTTCACTGCCGTGGCTCCCCGGCTAGTTGAAGTTTCGCGTGCGTGGCCCGGCTAGGTGGAAGTTTCGTTGCCGTGGAGGAAAAAAACAAAAAAAAAACAGGTATGGATTTTGGCAGAAGTTGCAGTATGCATTCACATGAAAGTCGATTGCTGTCCTGTCTCTGTGAGAGCGGTGAGATTCAGTTTGTGGCAAAGTTGTGTTTTTTGAGCGATTAACCCCTTACGTTCGCCGAATTACATTGAAAAGAACTTTTGAAAGATAACTGCTTTTGGCTTTTCATAACTGGGAAAGAGCAAAGTAGTCGCTAAATTGGATTTATCCCTAACCAGGCTGTATTGTGGCGTATCTTAGTAGTTAGATAAATCAAACGTACCAAATTGGGAGTACTCATCATATCACTACATATTCCCACAGTAATAAACAAAAATCTGCAACCATATGCCAAAATGTACAGGCTGCCAAGAGAAGTTCCGGCCCTAGGGAACCTTGTTTGTTATAGGCCTTTACATGGGCGGCGGGCGGGTTGCGTGGATGGACTTTGAATGTACCGACACTTTATACTGGTCAATGATAAGATCACATCCCACAACTACCACAAAATATTGTAGGTTGCTGTAACTTTTTATGGAAAACAGAGCTGAGAATAATAACCAGAGCTTAATCGCCGTGTTATTGAATAGGCCATCAGCGTAACCGATTTCTCTCCCACCTCTCGCGCCTCCTTGTGTGTTGCGAACCAGCTTCGCTTTCGTCGCCTGTTACTGCCAAGAATCACTCACCTACATATCTGTTGCGTCCTCGTTGTTTAGGGTAGGGGAGATGGCCTGTTGATTGCGCTTGCCAACCTCCCGGGAGGTGCGCGCCAGGCCGTTATGTGGACTTTTGATTTGCGGACGTGCCTGCCCTGATAATGGCATTTGTGTTGCCAAGAATCTGCCCCTAAGGTGAGGCGAAGAAATGACCCCACTTTGCAAACCGCCACCACGGCCACTCGCTTGCCGTGGCCCGGCTTGTCCTGGAACTGGCGCCTGCCGTGCCTGGCTTGGTGGAAAAATGGCGCTTCCTTGCCCGGCTAGATCCTAGAACATGTGCCTGCCGGTGGCCCGGCTAGTGAATATCCCTGGCCGTGGCCCGGAGATAAGAATTGTGCCCTGCCCGTTGCCCTGCTAAGTGAATCAACTGCCGTGGCCCGGCTAGATAAGAAGTGTTCCTGCCGTGCCCGGCTAGTGATATCCCTGCCGTGGCCCGGCCAGATACGAAATGTTCGCTGCCGTGTCCCTGCTAAGTGAATATCCCTGCCGTGGCCCGACCAATAATAAATGTCGCTGCCGTGGCCCTGCTAAAGTTAATATCACTGCCGTGGCCCTACCAGATCAGAAATGTCGATGCCGTGGCCCTGCGTAAAGTGAATATCACTGCCGTGGCCGGACCCAGATAATGAAAGTTCCACTGCCGTGGCCTGACCTGGCTAATGAATGGTCCCTGCCGTTGCCCGGGCTAGGTAAGCGGGTGTCTCCAACTAACTGTATCGGCATGGAATTGCCACGTAGCTTGCCGACTATTGTTGGCCATTGTGTCGTTTTCCGCAATGCCTACCTAGGAGATGGCGTTGAGGGGCCCTAGCCTCTTTCTTGCATAAGAACGTGCCCCGCCTTGCCGGTTCTGATCGCAGACCCACAACACCGGTGGTTATATGGTTCTTATGAACGCGGTAGAAACGGAGTGCCATTTGGGCGCCAACTCCGTGACCAGAACGTATATATAGGGTTAGTCTCCACACACACGGCCCATCGGGTCGGGTTTTGCCGGACCGGCCCGGGCGTGTTTTGGGTGTGAGAGGGTAGTGTATTTGGGGCCAACATTTTTTGTCGGCGGCAGACGGGCCTGTGTTTCCCACTAGTGGGTGATTTACCGAGAGCGGCTCTCCGCTGGAGAGATCTAAAAAATGGACGGGTGCCGTAATTCGAACTCTGGATTTTTGTCTAGGGACGCTTTCGGTCTGCGTTACTTGGGTTGTGTGTACAAACATGTAGCATGCCGCATAGGTCAAAAAAGCCGGCCTGTAGTTGCTGGAGCCTGGTTCGGGACCAAACGTATATATATAAGAGGAGGTGTTCTCCTCTGAACGCTAGTACCCTCGGTCTCGAATGTCAATATGTACCGAATACTATACAATAGTAAATACCTATATATTTTAAATACGGCCTATAGGTATTACAGTGGCATTTGAGCGTCCCTCTGCGCGTTAGTGCGTGTTTGGGGGTGAGCCGCCGGGAGACCTAGCGACAGCACGACACAAATGTTGGCACGGTAGTTGACGGGAGAGAGAGCGATTGTGCGACCGCCTGTTATGCAAAAGCAGCGCGGAAGCCTCACCTGCTCCTCATCCGGCCAGCCAACGGCAATAAAACGTCATGCGACAGCCAGCCCGATCCCATAGAGGAGCGAGTCTCTTGAAAGCGCCCTCGCGAGATTCCAGCGGGGCGCACTTTGATGTTGCGGGTTCGAGAAAGAGCGGGGATACATCTGAAAATGACCCTGCGGAGTTTCGAATGCTGGGGAGGGGTCGAGAGGTCCCTGGCCCCCTCGCCGAGGAGCGTTCACAGGGGCCCATTGAGACCTATGGTCCCTTTGGCAACTAGAACACATGAGGCGGTCGGCCCTCGGGTCACGGCCGCCGAGATCGTCGGATCTATCTCCCTTTTGTCCTGCCAATTCATATGCTTGTCTCAAAGATTAAGCCATTCCATGTGTAAGTACAAGCTTGTATCAAGCGAATCTGCGGATGGCTCATTAAATCAGTCATTGTTTCCTTGGAACGAGTTGCCCTACCTGGATAACTGTGTAATCTCGATCTAATACATGCCCCCCAAGCGCCGTCCTTACGGAAGGCGTGCTTTTATTAGGAACAAGACCACTCGGCTTGTCCGGCTCGTTGTTACTCTGATAACTTCAGCAAGATCGCAACGGTCCTCGTACTCGTCGGACCAGATCCTCAAACGTCTGCCCTATCAACTTTCGATGGTACATTATGCCCTACCATGGTCGTAACCGGGAAACGTAAGAATCAGGGTTCGATTTCCGGAGAGGGAGCCTGAGAAATGGCTACCACATCCAAGGAAGGCAGCAGGCGCGCAAATTACCCACTCTCGACACGGGGAGTAGTGACGAAAATAAACAATCCAGGACTCTTTCGAGGCCCTGTAATTGGAATGAGTACACTTTAAATCCATTAACCGAGGATCTACTGGAGGGCAAGTCTGGTGGCCAGCAGCCGCGTAATTCAGCTCCAGTAGCGTATATAATGCTGCTGCAGTATTAAAAAGATCGTAGTTTGGATCTAGGGCTTATGCAAAGGTCCCTCGCAATTGGTGCACGTTTTTACCTAGCCTCCCTCGCGGTTTGCGCCCGTTTCTCTTAACTGAGTGCCGAGTGCGACCGGAACGTTTACTTTAAAAAATTGGATGTGTTCAAATGCAAGGCGCAACAGCCTGAACAGCAGAGCATGGAATAAATGGAAAGGACCATCGGTTCTATTGCGTTTGTTTTCGGAGTCCGAGGTAATGATTGAGAGGGACTGACGGGGGCATTCGTAGTGCGGTAGTGGGGGGGGGGGAGAAAAAAAGGTGTGAAATCTTGGATCGCCTCAAGACGACCGACAGCGAAAGCCTTTGCCAACTGAATTCGTCACATTAATCAAAACGAAGTTAGAGGTGTTCGAAGGCGATCAGATACCGCCCTATTTTCTAACCATAAACTATTGCCGTACCGGCGATTCGGCCGGCGTTCCTCCAATGACACGGCTAGCATCTTCCGGGCAACCAAAGTTTTGGGTTCGGGGGAAGTATGGGTTTCAAAAGCCTGAAACTAAATGAAATTGACGGAAGGGCATCACCAGGAGTGGAGCCTGCTGCTTAATTTGACTCAACACGGGAAAACTCACACGGCCCGGACACAGTAAGCGATTGACAGTATTAGATTCTCTTTTCTTGCAAATTCTGGTGGTGGTGTTCATGGCCGTTCTTAGTTGGTTGAGCGATTGTGTCTGGTTAATTCCGTTAACGAACGAGACTCTGGCTGCTAAATAGTTGCGCCACCCCGCCGAGGTGGGGTCGACAACTTCTTAGAGGACTAGTGGCGTTTAGCCACGCGAGATTGAGCAATAGCAGGTCTGTGATGCCCTTAGATGTTCGGGGCCGCACGCGCCGCTACATGAAGGAAAAAAAAAAAAAAAAAAAATCAGCGTGTTGTCTGTGCCCTTTGGCCGGAAGTCTGGGTAACCGTTGAACCTCTTTCGTGATTGGATAGGGAATTGTAATTATTTCCCTTGAACGAGGAATTCCCAGTAAGCGCTAGTCATCAGCTCGCGTTGATTACGTCCCTGCCCGTTTGTACACACCGCCCGTTCGCTACTACCGATTGAATGTTTTAGTGATATCCTTGATCGGGCCGGGTCGGGCCGTTCGCCGGCTCGATCCTGTGGCGAGAAGACGATCAACCTTGATCATTTATAGGAAGTAAAAGTCGTACAAGGTGTTCCCGTAGGTGAACCTTGCGGAAGGATCATTAACATTACGTGGCTTATGACCAAGGCAAAAGCCGCCTCGGCAAATGTTGTCATCAAGTTCAACACTTTGCATGTCATCTGCCGGGTGCAACCCAAAACCCCTCGGTGGAGGGCCCACTCCCTTCGGGGACGGAATGGCACTGCCCATTACCCCATCTCCCACCGCGAGCGGGCCCCGTCATGGAAATTGCTGGTGGCGATTCTCTCGCCTGAGAGCGAGTCGAAAGCCCCCGTTTCCTTTTCCAGCTGGTGGGGAGGCTCGGAACACTTACCCCGCTAGTACCTCCTGTCGTGTGCCGGGCGACGTGGGGAGGCGAGTCGTACCGTCCCAGCGCAAATCTGTTCCGGGGGCGATTAGGCGCCTCGAGTGCGAACCGCAAATCTTGGAACCGTCATGTAACCACGCCCCGGGCCACGGCCTCTGCGGAGACCGGCACCTGGGGGTACCTCGGCTTAACAACCGGGCCATTTTTAAAAAAAAAGGGCAAGCCCCGGGAAGTCGGTCGCGGCTGTTTGGGCTAAAGATAGCCTCGGGGCCGGCCGCGCTTCGTTCCTGGTGTCGAGCCGCCCTGACCTTAGTCTTTTTTACCTACATTTTTGATAAAACCAAAGCCTCGGAAAACACAAGAAATTCTCGGAGGTGGATCGCTCGGCTCGTGCGACGGTCGGGAGTTGCAAAAATGGCGATTAAGAACTCAGCCAGCTGCGAAGCAATGTGAATTGCAGAACTCTGGATACTTAGCCGATCGCCACGGTCATCGTACCGGCCGACAGCATCCTTTCAACTCTGCCCTATCAACTTTCTATGGTACGTTATGCCGCCTACCATGGTCGTACGGGTAACGGAGAGTCAGGGTTCGATTCCGGAGAGGGGGCCTGAGAAATGGCTACCACATCCAAGGGAGGCAGCAGGCGCGCAGATTACCCACTCTCGACACGGGGAGGTAGTGACGGAAAATACCCTACAGGACTCCTTTCGAGGCCTGTAATTGGAATGTGTACACTTTAAATCCTTTAACGAGGATCTACTGGAGGGCAAATCTGGTCACAGCAAGCCCCGCGGTAATTCCCAGCTCCAGTAAGCGTATATTAATGCTTCTGCAGTTAAAAAGCTCGTATTGGATCTAGGGCTTTAGGCTAACGGTCCCTCGCAAGGGGTGCACTGTTTTACCTAGCCCCCCTCGCGGTTTGCGCCCGGTTCTCTTACTGAGTGCCGGGTGCGACCGACTTTTAACTTTGAAAAATGGAGTGTTCAAAGCAGGCGCAACAGCCTGAACAGCAGACCATGGAATAATGGTAATCGAACCTCGGTTCTATGCGTTTTTGGTTTTCGGATTCCGAGGTAATAATTGAGAGGGACTGAACGGGGGCATTCTTATTGCGGTGTGAGAGGGGAAATTCTTGGATCGCCGCCAGACTACCGACAGCGAAAGCATTTTGCCAATAATGTCTTCATTAATCAAGCACGAAAGTTAGAGGTTCGAAGGCGACCAGATACCGCCCCTAGTTCTAACCATAAACTATGCCGACCGGCGATTCGCCGGCGTTACTACTACTCCATGACACGGCTAGCAGCCTCCGGGAAACCAAAGTTTTGGGTTCCGGGGGAGTATGGTTGCAAAGCTGAAACTTACAGGAATTGACGGAAGGGCCACCACCAGGAGTGGACCTGCGGCTTAATTTGACTCAAAACGGGAAAACTCACCCGGCCAGACACAGTAAGGATTGACAAATTGAGAGCTTCTTTCCTTGATTCTGTGGTGGTGGTTAATGGCCGTTCTTAGTTGGTGAGCGCTTTGTCTGGTTATTCCGATAAACGACGAGAGACTCTGGCTGCGAAATAGTTGCGGCACCCGCCGAGGTGGGCGACAACTTCTTAGAGGTACTAGTGGCGTTTAGCCACCGAGATTGAGCAATAGCAGGTCTGTGATGCCCTTAATGTTCGGGGCCGCACGCGCGCTACACTGCAGGAATCATCGTGTGTCTGCCTTGCCGGAAGGCCTGGGTAATCCGTTGAACTTCTTTCGTGATTGGGATAGGTAATTGTATTATTTCCCTTGAACGAGGAATTCCCAGTAAGCGCTAGTCATCAGCTCGCGTTGATTACGCGTTACTTCCCGCCCTTTGTACACCACCGCCCCGTCTGCTACTACGATGAATGGTTTTCAGTGAATCCTTGGATCGGCGGGTCGGGCCGGTGTTTCGCCGGCTCGATCCTGGTGCGAGACGACGATCAACTTGATCATTATAGGAAGTAAGAGTCGTAACAAGGTTTCCGTAGGTGAACCTGCGAAAGGATCATTACCTTCACGTGCTTATAACCAAGGCAAAAGCCGCCCCGCAAATTTGTCATCAAGTTCACACTTTGGCATGGTCCTGCGGGTGCAACCCAAACACCTCGTGGAGGGCACTCCCGTCGGGGACTGAATGGCACTGCCCATTAACCCACCTCCCACCGCGACGGTCCCGTCATGGAAATGTTCGGGGGCGATTCTCGCCTGAGAGCGAGTCGAAGGCCCCCGTTTCCTTCCAGCTGATGGGAGCTCGAAACACTTACCCCGCTAGTAGCTAGCTCCTTGCGTGTGCCGGCGAAAGTGGGAAGCGAGTCGTCCCGTCCCAGCAAAGCTGTTCGGGGGCGAGAGCGCCGCAGTGGGCGAACCAAACTTGACCTGCATGGTAACCACGCCTCCGGGCCCCCGGACCTCGCCGGAGGACCGGCAGCCTGGGGGGACTCGGCGTAACAACCGGGCCGTTTTAAAGGCAAGCTCCCCCGGTGAGCGTCGCGGCTGTTTGGCTAAAAGATAGCCTCGGGGCCGGCCGCTTCGTTCCTGTGTCGAGACCGCCCTGACCTTATTCTTTTTTACCATGACCTGTTTGATAAAAACCAAAGCCATCGGAAAAACATAGACAATTCTCGGTGGTGGATCGCTCGGCCTCGTGCGCCGTGAACGACGCAGCCTCTGCGAGAAGCAATGTGAATTGCAGAACACATTGATCATTGCATTTTGAACGCACATGGCGGTCCGGGCCCCCGTGGCCCGGACCTCGTTCGTCTTAGGGTCGTAACAATCCGAGAAATCGCGTAGCGGTGCACGCATACTCGGGATACGAGGCAACCGCATCCGTAATCTGCGCCCGGTGCAAGCGGGCGCGGAGCGGCAGTACACTAGATGCGCGCTTTAAAGGAGTCCATAGAAACCGGCAACTCCTCCAACCTGTCTGTGTCCCGTTCCGAGAGGCGCGGCCTTACGTCCGGTGAGGCGGAAACCTCGGGAAATCCGCAACTGTTCTGACGAAATCCCCTCAGACCGCCTGGAAAGCGCTGCGGTGGTGAAGGGTCAGGTTCCGGCCCCAAAGGTTCGCGAGGCGCTCATGTCTGAAGCGCTCCTGGCGTGTGGCCGGCGCGGCCCCTGTTCGCTGCTCGAGTAACCGACACCTAACATTCGCAATGTCTTTATGACTCGAACTCAGATCGAGCGAGATCACCCCCCCCAGATGAATTTAAGCATATTACTAAGCGGAGGAAAAGAAACTAACCAGGATTCCCTCAGTAGCGGCGGAGTGAAGCGGGAAGAGCCCATCGCCGAATCCCCGCGTCCCAGGGCGGCGAGGAAAATGTGGCGTAAGGAAGACGTGGCTGACCGGGGACGAGGAGCCGAAGGTCCTTGTGAAGAGGCTCTCATCCATAGAGGGGTGTTAGGCCCCCGGAGGCGCCCGTCGCCGGTGGCCTTAGGCTTTCAAGAGGCGGGTTGTTTTGGAATGCCAGCCCAAAGACGGGTGGTAAACTCCATCAAGGATAAATACTAGGCACGAGACCGATAGATGACAAGTACCATGAGGGAAAATGTTGAAAAGACTTGAAGAGAGGAGTTCAAGAGGCCGTGAAGCTGCGAGAGTAAACGGAAGGGCCGCATACGTGGCGGGAGATTCAGCGCAAGGGGGAGTCTCGGCGCTCCGTTCCGCGGGGATTTCCCTCGGGAACCCTGACGGGATGGTTAATGCTGTCGCCCGGCGCGCGCATTTCTCCGCGCCTCTGGGGTTGGCGACGACCGTTGATCGGCGTATGGGGACGCGGCGAAGGCAGGTACCTCAGCCGGCTCCTCGGGTCGGAAGAGAACCGTATAGTCTCGCCGTCCGCATCGGTCGCAAGGTCGAGAAAGATGACCACGTCCGCGCCTGCTCGCGGTCTTCGGTAGGGCTGGAGCCGCCGGACTCCCGCTCGTGCGGCGTACGGGGACTGTCCCTCAGTGCCCGCCTACGCTAGTGCGGCGAGAAAGGCTGGATGCGCCTCTCAGGGCACGGGGTCTGCCACTTGGCCGGGCGCCTTTGCGACCCGTCTTGAAACAAGGACCAAGAAGTCTAACGGGCACGCAAGTCGAAGGGCCGTATACGAAGCCCCTAGGCGCAAAGAACGTAAAGGACGGTGTTTGTAGCCGTCCGAGGTGGGATCCTCGTATTTGGGCGTTTGTGCGCAACACCGCCCCGTCTCGTCCGCTTTGCTCGGTTAGGCGGAGGAAGCTGCGTGTACGCTAGACCCGAAAGAGGGTGAAACTAGCGCCGAGCAGGATGAGGCCAGAGGAAACTCTGGTGGGAGGTCAGCAGCGATTCTGACGTGCAACAGCGATCGCCCGACTTGGGTATCGGGGCGAAAGACTAATCGATCCATCTAGTAGCTGGTTCCCTCCGAAGTTTCCCTCAGTATAGCTGGCGCTCATTGAAAACAAGTTTTATCTGGTAAAGCGAATGATTAGAGGTTTGGGGCCGAAACGACCTCAACATGCTCAAACTTTAAATTGGTATGAAGTACGACTCGCTGACTTGGGAGCCGGCACGATTGAATGCAGAGCAGCCAGTGGGCCATATTGGTAAGAAGGAAGGCGCTGCGGGATGTTTTTTTTTTTTTTTTTTTTTTTTTTTTTTTTTTTGTTTTTTTTTTTTTTTTTTTAAAACCGTTACGCCCGGTAGAGCGGCCTAGCTTACCGGCTCCGTCGTCATCAAGACCCCAGAAAAGGTGTGGTTGATATAGACAGGCAGGACGGGGCCATGGAACGTCGGAATACGCTAAGGAGTGTGTAACACCTCACCTGCCGAATCAACTAGCCCTGAAAATGGATGGCGATGAGGTGACGTCATACCGGGCCGTCGGCGGCAGTGCAGTACGCCCCGGCGAGTAGGAGGGACGAGGGTGGTGAGCAACGAAGCGACGGCCGAGAGGCCGCGCGGAGCCGCCACCGGCGCAGATCTTGGTGGGAGTAGCAAATACTCAAGTGAGAGCTTGAGGGCCAAGTCGTGGAGAAGGGTTCATGTGACGCCGTTGCACAGGGTCCGTCGATCCTACGGCCCTAGAGAAGTCCCGATACTTTGAAGCGGCGGCAGCCGCGCCCGCTTCGAGTGGGTTTGCGACCCCTGGCCGAAAGGGAATCGGGTCAATATTCCCAACATAAGGCGGAGCCACGCCATCATTTGGGGGTCACGAGCTGCAAAGCTATGGAGCCCGGAGACACTGGCCGGAGCCCCGGGAAGAGTTGTCTTTTCTTGGGAAGGGGCGGTTTCCCTGAAACCGACTGGAATCGGAGATAGGGACCGCGGCCCCGTAGAGCGCCGGTCTGGAGCGGCGTCAGGGTGTTGCACTGGCCGGTCCCTGAAAAATCGGGGGACGAGCGTGGACTATCCGCCTCGTCGTACCCATAAACCGCAGCAGGTCTCCAAGGGGAACAGCCTCTGGTCAATAGAACAAGTAGGTAAGGGAAGTCGGCAAGCCGGATCCGTCACTTCGGGAAAAGGAGTGGCTCTGAGGAAGGTCGGTCGGGCCGGGGCTGGAAGCAGGCCCGGACCATCGCGTGCATCTGTGGGAGAGCGGTCGAGGTTGGCTTAGGCATCTGAGATGCCGAACCCGGACTTGCATGGGTCCGGCTCGTGACGTCCTGGCTGCGCGGCAGACCTCGCGTTGTCGCCTCGGACGGCGCCAAAACAGCCGGTTCAGAACTGGTACGGACCAGGGGAATCCGACTGTCGAATTAAAACAGGCATTGCGATGTTCCGCAAACCGGCGTGAAGCAAGTGATTTCTGCAGTGCTCTGAATGTCAAAGTGAAGAAATTCAATGAGCGGGGGAAACGGCGGGGCGTAAACATGACTTCTTAGGTCGCCAAATGCCTCGCTATCTAATTAGTGACGCGCATGAATGGATTAACGAGAATCCCACTGTCCCTTCTACATATAGCGAAAACCACAGCCAAGGAACGGGCATTGGAAGAATCAGCGGGGAAAGAAGGACTGTTGGGCTTGACTCTAGTCTGGTCTTGTGAAGAGACATGAGGGGTGTAGAATAGGTGGGAGGCCTCTGGCAGACGGTGAAATAACACTAATCTCATGTTCTTACTCGTCGGTGAGACGGGAATCGGGCCCCGCGTGGGTCCAGGCTTCTGGCGCTAAGCACCCGGCCTCACGGGTTGGGTGCGACCCGCTCGACGGACAGCCGTCAGGCGGGGAGTTTGACTGGGCGGTACATCTGTCAAATGGTAACGCAGGTGACCTAAGGCCAGCTCAGCGAGTGTCGGAACCTCGCGCGAGCAGAAGGGCACTGCTGGCTTGATTTTGATTTCAGTATGAATACAGACCGTGAAAGAGTGGCCTAACGATCCTTTTGACCTTCGGAGTTTGAAGCAAGAGGTGTCAGAAAAGTTACCACAGGGATAAATGGCTGTAGCAGACACGCGTTCATAGCGACGTTGCGTTTTGATCCTTCGATGTCGGATCTTCCTATCATGGGGAAGCAATTCACCAAGCGGTGGATTGTTCACCCACTAATAGGGAACGTGAGCTGGTTTAGACCGTCGTGAGACCGGTTAGTTTTACCCTACTGATTACAGGTAGGAGTTACGGCAATTCTGCTCAGTACGAGAGGAAACCGCAGATTCAGACCGTTGGTACACGTGATTGTTCGAGAGGGGACAGGGTGCGAAGCTACCATCTGAGGGATTACGGCTGAAAGCCTCTTAGATTGGACTTTAAAACCTCCAGAATCCCGGCTGGTACGCGTCGACCCACCGCGCGTACGCTAGCGAGGAGGGCCAGGGGGCGCTACGCGCACCCCTTTCGAGGTAGAAGGGACAGTGTTCGCGAACCCTGGACGCAGCGGCGGTAGCCCCGAACTGTCCAGCTGTTCCCACGCGGCATCAAAGTCCGCCTTGGAGAGGACGCCCAAATCATTGGCAGACGACTTGGGTTATGGATCGAGGTGTCGTGCCCGTAGAGAGTCTCTTCGATGCGAATCTTGCTGAAACTAAACAGTGAAAGATACGAGGGATTTGCCCCACAGACGGGAGAATTCCGGCAGCGGCGTGCTCGTTGCTCGGGGCAGGAGCAGGGAATGGCAGGGAAGCAAAAGAAAAGCTCCGGTGTAAAATTGAACCGAAAAAGACGGGCGATTGCATGGACCGGCCGGCCTACCGACGCTTAGTGGCATGACCGGCCATGCACGTGGCCATGAAACGTCGGAGGGCGTGTTTTACTTTGTTCAACAACAATGTCGAGTGCGTGGGGGAGTGTGCACGGGGCGTTCGACCGGAAGGACACACTTGTTGGCTTTTGCTTTCTGGCACTGGTCCACTTGAAATGATACGGAGGTGTTGCTGCGTGGCCCGGCACTGGTCATCTTGAAATGATACGGAGTTGGGTGCTGCCCGTGGCCCGGTTAGGTTCACTTGTAAAAAAAAATCAAACCTCCGTTGGCCCATTGCACCTGCCGTGGGCCCGGCTGGTAGTGCTTTGGCCCTGCCACCGTGATGTTATCCTGACAATTGTGCGATTTGTTATTACTACTTACGGTGGTATCATAAACATACCAAGGAATGAATGCGACTTGCTCCCCCACTTAACATGCCGTGCCCTATTGGTAAAAAAGTGGCTGCCGTGGCCTAATTTGGGGAAAAAGTGGCTGCCGTGGCCCTAACTTGGGCGAAAAGTGGCTGCAGTGGACCTAATTGGGGGAAAAGTGCTGCCGTGGGCCAATTGGGCGAAAATTTCCCGATGGCCGTGGCCCTAACTTTGTAAAAAAACGTTGTCGCTGCCGTGGCGGCAGTTGAAGTTTCGCTGCCGTGGCCCGGCTAGTGGAAGTTTCGCTGCCGTGGCCGGCTAGTTGGGAGAGTGTCGTTGGGTGGAGGAAAAAAGGGAAGAAAAAAAAAAACAGGTATGAGATTTTGTAAGAAGTTGCAGTAGATTCACATGAACGTCGATTGCTGTCTCTGGTGAGATAGGGTGAAGATTCAGTTGTGCAAAGTTGTGTTTTTTGAGCGATTTTAACCCTTACGTTCGCCGAATTACATTTAACAAGCATTTTTGAAAGATAACTGCCTTTTGGGCTTTATAGAATGGGAAAGAAGCACAAAGTAGTAGCTAAACACTTGTTATCCCTCACAGGCGTATTGTTGCGTATGCTTAGTAGTTAGAAAATTCATAACTGTACCAAATTGGAGTAAATTAATTCATATACTACATAATATAACCACAGTATAAACAAAAAGCTGCCCCATAGGCCACCATGTACAGGGATGCCAGAGAAAGTTCCGGGCCCAGGGCAACCTTGGTGTTATAGGCTTAAATGGGCGCGGGTCGGGGCGGGATGACTTGAATGTAAACACACTTATATGGCAATGATAAGATAACATACACAAACTACCACAAAATTATTGTAGGGTTTTCGGCACTATGGTATTACCACAGGGGGATAATAAAAACCAAGAAGCGGGAATCGCCGCGTGTATTGGAAAGGCCAGCAGCGATGAGCCCATTCTCTAACACCTTCGCGCCATTCCTTGTTGTTGGAAACAGTCTGCGCGTCGTCGCTGTTAGTGCCCAAGAACACGCACCTACATATCTGTTGCGTCGGCGCGTTATGTTCGGGTAAGGGGAGATGCACCTTGTTGATTGCGCTTGCTGCCACCATCCCGGGTAGGTGGCCGCCAGTGTATGTGATGTCGGAATTTTGAATTGCGGAGTGACCTGACCTATTAGGCATTGTGTGTTGCCAAGGATCTGCCCCTAAGGTGAGCGAAAGAAAATGAACCCAACTTTGAAAAACCGCACAGAGCCGCACTCGCCTGCCGTGGCCCGGCGTGGTGGAAAATGGCGCTGCCGTGGCCTGGTTGGTGGAAAATTGGCGCTCCGTGGCCCGGCTAGATAAGAAGTGTGCCTGCCGTGGCCCGGCCTACGTGAATATCCCTTTTGCCGTGGCCCGGCTAGATAAGAAGGGTGCCTGCCGTGGCCATGCTAAGTGAAGCAACTGCCGTGGCCCCGGCTTAGATAAGAAGTGTGCTGCCGTGGCCCGGCTAAGTGAATATCCCTGCGGTGGCCCGGCCAGATAAGAATGGGCGCTGCCGTGGCCCTGCCTAAGTGATATCACTGCCGATGGCACGCCAAGATAAGAAATGTCGCTGCCGTGGCCCTGCTAAGTGAATATCCCTGCCGTGTGGCCCGACCAGATAAGAATTGTCGCTGACGTGGCCCTGCTAAGTGATATCACTGGCGTGGCCCGACCAGATAAGAAATGTAGCTGCAGTGGCCATGCTAAGTGAATATCACTGCCGTGCCCGACCAGATAAGAAATGTCGCTGCCGTGGGATGCTAAGTGAATATACTGCCGTGGCCCGACCAGAGAAGAAATGTCGCGGGCCGTGGCCTGTAAGTGAATATCACTGGCCGGGGCCCGACCAGATAAGAAATGTCGCTGCAGTGGCACTGCTAAGTGAATATATCACTGCCGTGGCCCGACAGAAAGAAATGTCGCTGACGTTGGGGACCTGCTAAGTGAATATCACTGCAGTGTGGCCCGACCAGATAAGAAATGTCGATGCCGTGGCCCTGCTAATGAATATCACTGCCGTGGCCCGACCAGAAAGAAATGTCGCTGCCGGGGCCCTTCTTGGTAAGAAATCTCCCTGCCGTGGCCACGGCAGGTAAGCGGTGGTTGTCTCCACTACTGTCGGCAGGAATGCCCGTAGCTGCCGCCTAATGGTGGCCATGTGTAGGGTTTTTCCGCAAATGCCTACCTAGGAGATGTCGTTGAGGGCCCATAACGCGTGCATAAGAAAGTGCCCGCCTTGCCGGTTTCTGATCGCAGACCACCCGGTGGTATGTGGTTCAGTTATGACGCGCCGCGGGGCGAAATCGTACCCTCTCACTTCTATCCTCCAACTAGCGAATGGGGAGAGATTAGGGAGATCCATCTTCTTCCGCTTTAGAAACGAAAGGCCATTTGGGCGCCCAACGGCCGGGGACCAGAACGTATAACTATAGGAGGAGTATGTCTCCCCAGCACGGGCCCATCGGGTCGGGTTTGCCGGACCGGCCCGGGCGTGGTTTTGGGGTCTGAGAGGGTAGTGATTTTGGGCCAAAAAATTTTTGTAGGCGGCAGAGGGCCGTTTCCCACTAGTCTGTGATTTTACCGAGAGCGCTCTCCGTATGGAGAGAGCTAAAAAATGGACGGGTGCGTATGCGAAATCTGGATTTTGATCTATGGGACGCTGTCGGTAGCTTTACATTGGGTGTGTACAAAAATTTAGCATGCGCAGAGGTCAACAAAGCCGGCCTGTAGCGGCGGGGGCATGTTCGGGACCAGAACGTATATATATAAGCGGGGTGTCCTCTGAAAGCTAGACCTCGGCTCGAATGTCATAATATATACCGAATACTATACAATAGTAAAAGACCTATATATTTACTAACTGACCTCTAGGTATACAGTGGCATTTGAAGCGTCCGCTCTGAGCGCGGTAGTGCGTGTATTGGGGTGAGGCCGACGAGACCATACGAACAGCAAGACACAAATGTTGGCACGGGAATTGACGGGAGAGAGAGCGATTGTGCGACCGCTGTTATGCAAAAGCAGCGACGGAAGCCTCCTGTCCTCAGACCGGCCAGCCAACGGCATAAAACGTCATGGCGACAGCCAGGCCCGATCCCATAGAGGAGGCGAGCTCTTGAAAGCGCCCTCGCCGAGAGTCTCAGCGTGGGCGCACTTTGATGTGCGTGTGCGGAAAGAGGGGATACCTCTGAAAATGACCCGGCGGAGTTCGGAATGCTGGGGAGGGGTCGAGAGGTCCCTGGCCCCACTCGCCTCGAGCGTTAACAGGGGACCATTTGAGACCTTATGGTCATTTGCAACTCGAACACTTGAGGCGGTCGGCCCTCGGGTCAGCGCCGCCGGATCTTCGATCTATCTACCTGGTTGATCCTCTGCCCAGTGTTCGTCAAATATGCTTGTCTCAAAGATTAAGCCATGAGGTAAGTACAAGCTTGTATCAGCGAAAACTGCGGATGGGTCATTAAAAATCAGTCATGGTTCCTTGGGAAGAGTTTGCCCCTAAATGGATAACTTGGGTCATTCTAGAGCTCAATACATGCACCAAGCGCCGACTTACGGAAGGCGTGCTTTTTTATTAGGAACAAGACAACTCGGCTGTCCGGCTTCGTGGTGAAATCTGGATAACTTAGCAGATCGCACGGTCATCGTCCGGCGGACAGATCCTTCAAAAGTCTGCCCTATCAACTTTCGATGGTTAACGTTATCGCATACCATTGGTCGTAACGGGGTAACGGAGAATCAGGGTTCGATGCCGGAGAGGGAGCCTGAGGAATGGCTACCACATCCAAGGAAGGCAGCAGGCGCGCAAAATACCCACTCTCGAAACGGGGAGGTTAGTGACGAAAATAACAATACAGGACTCTTTCGGGCATGTAATTGGAATGGAGTACACTTTTAAATCCTTAACGAGGATCTACTTGAGGGCAAAAGTCGGTGCGTGGCAGCAGCCGCGGTAATTCAAGCTCCAGTAAGCGTAATTATGCTGCTGCAGTTTAAAAAGCTCGTTAGTGGGATTAGGGCCTTAGGCTAACGGTCCCTGAAAGTGGTGCACTGTTTGACCTAGACTCCCTCGCGGTTGCGCCCGGTTCTATTAAATGAGTGCCGGGTGCGACGAACGTTTACTGTGAAAAAAATTGGGAGTGTTCAAGCAGGCGCAACAGCCGGAACAGCAGAGCATGGATAATGGAATAAGACCTCTGTTCTATTGCGTTGGTTTTTGGTAGTCCGAGGTAATGATGGAGAGGGACTGACGCGGGGAATTCGTATTGCGGTGTGAGAGGGTGGAATGAAATCGTGGATCGCCGCAAGACGACCCGACAGCGGAAAGCATTGCATAAGAATGTTTCATTAATCAAGAACGAAAGTAGTGGTTCGAAGGCGATCAGATACCGCCTAGTTCTAACCATAAAAATATGCCCGACCGGCGATTCGCCGGCGTTACTCCAATGACACGGCTAGCAGGTTCCGGGAAACCACAGTTTATGTGGGTTCGGGGGAATATGGTTGCAAAGCTGAAAATTAAAGGAATTGACGGAAGGGCACAACCAGGAGTGAGCCTGCGGCGTTCTCTTAATTTGACTCAACACGGGAAAACTCAACCCGGCCCGGACACAGTAAGGAGTGACAGATTGAGAGCTCTTTCTTGATTTTGTGGTGGTGGTGCATGGCAGTTCTTAGTTGGTGGCGCGATTTGTCTGGTTAATTCCGATAACGAACGAGACTTCTGGCTTGCTAAATAGTTGCGCCACCCGCCGAGGTGTGCGACAACTTCTTAGAGGGACTAGTGGCGTATAGCCACGCGAGATTGAGAAATACAGGTCTGTGATGCCCTTAGATGTTCGGGGCCGCAGGCGCGCTACACTGAAGGAATCAGCGTGTGTCTGCCCTTGGCCGGCAGGTCTGGGTAATCCGTTGAACCTCTTTCGTGATTGGGATAGGGTATTGTAATTATTTCCCTTGAACGAGGAATTCCCAGTAAGCGCGAGTCATCAGCTCGCGTGATTACGTCCCTGCCCTTTGTACACAACACCGCCCGTCGCTACTACCGATTGAATGGTTTAGTGAGATCCTTGGATCGGCCGGGTCGGGCCGGTTCGCCGGCTCGATCCTGTGGCGAGAAGACGATCAAACTTGATCATTTAGAGGAAGTAAAAGTCGTAACAAGGGTTCCGTAGGTGAACCTGCGGAAGGATCATTAACAGTAACTTGCGATATGACCAAGGCAAAAGCCGCCCCGGCAAACGTTGTCATCAAAGGTTCACACTTTGCATGGGCATGCCGGGTGCAACCCAAAACACCTCGGTGGAGGGCACTCCCTTCGGGGACTGAATGGCACGGCCCATTAACCCATCTCCCACCGCGAGCGGGCCCGTTCTTGACATGTGCGGGGGCGATTCTCGCCTGAGAGCGAGTCGAAAGCCCCCGTTTCCTTTCCAGCTGATGGGGAGGCTCGGAACCCTTACCCCGCTAGTAGCTCCTGGCGTGTGCCGGCGAAAGTGGGAGGCGAGTCGTCCCGTCCCCAGCGAAAGCTGGTCGGGGGCGAGTAGGCGCCTCGAAGTGCGAACCAAATCTTGACCGGCAGGGTAACCACCGCCCCGTGCCCACGGCCCCTCTGCGGAGACCGGCAGCCTGGGGGGACTCGGCGTAACAACCGGGCCAGTTTTAAAGGCAAGCGCCACCGGTGAGCGTCGCGGCTGGTTGGGCTAAAAGATAGCCTCGGGGCCGGCCGCTTCGTTCCTGGTGTCGAGACCGCCCTGACCTTATTCTTTTTTACCATGACATGTTTGATAAAACCAAAGCCCTCGGAAAAACACTAAGACAATTCTCGGTGGTGGATCGCTCGTCTCGTGCGCCGTGAAGAACGCAGGCCAGCTGCGAGAAGCAATGGGAATTGCAGAGCAACATTGATCCTGTGGCATTTTGACGCAATGGAGTACGCGGCCCCCGTGGCCCGGACCTTAGTTCGTCTGAGGGTCGTTAACAATACTAGAAATTCGCGTAGGCGGTGGACAGCATAGCGGGATACGAGGGCCACCGAATCCGTAATTCTGCGCCCGTGCAGGCGGGCGCGGAGCGAGTAAACTAGATGCGAGCTTTAAAGGAGTCCATAGAAAGCGGCACCTCCTCCACAACCCGTCGGTGGTCCGTGCCGAGGAGGCGCGGCCGGACGGTCGGGGTGAGGCGGAAAAGCGCCGAAATCCGCAAGCGTTCTGAGCGGTAAATCCCATCAGACAGCCTGGAAAGCGATGCGGTGGTGAAGGTAAGGTGCCGCCCCAAAGGTTCCCAGGCGCTCAGGCTTGAAAAGAGTCCTGGCGTGTGCCCGGCGCGGCATGTTCGCTGCTCGAGGAAACGACACCTAACATTCTCAATGTCTTTAGGACTCGACCTCAGATGCGTGAGATCACCGCTGAAATTTAAGCATATACTAAGCGGAGGAAAAGAAACTAACGAGGAGTCCTTCAGTAGCGGCGAGTGAAGCGGGAAGAGCCCCTCGCCGAATCCCGCGTCCAGTGGCGTGGGGAAATGTGGCGTAAGGAAGCCGTGGCTGACCGGGGAACGGGGAGCCGACGTCCTTGTGAAGGAGGCTCTCATCCAATGAGTGTGCTTAGGCCCCCGCAGGCGCCCGTCGCCGGTGGCCGTAGGCTTTCAAGAGTCGGTGTTTTGGAATGCAGCCAAAAGACGGGTGGTAAACTCCATCCAAGGCTAAAAGAGGCACGAGACCGATAGATGACAATTACCATGAGGGAAAGTTGAAAAGAACTTTGAAGAGGAGAGGCAATAGGACGTGAAGCTGCCGAAGAAGTAAACGGAAGGGCCCCGCATACGGTGGCCGGGAGATTTCAGCGAAGGGGAGCTCGCGCTCGTTACGTCGGCAGGATTTCCCTCGGGAACCCTGACGGGGTGGTTACTGCTGTCGCCCGTCGGGGTTCGACGCGCATTCTCCCGCGCCTATGGGGCTGGCGACCGGACGTGATCGGCAGATTGGACGAGGCGAAGGCGAGGTCCTTCATCCGGTCATCGGGGTAGGAAGAGAACGTATGTATCGCCGTTCCGCCTCGGCGCAGGTCGAGGAAAGATGACCAGTTCAGCGCATGCTCGGCTTCGGGCTAGGGATGGAGCCGCCAGACTCCCGCTCGTGCGGCGACGGGACTGTCCTCAGTGCCCGCTCGCTAGTGCGTCGAGAAAGGCGGATCGCCTCTCAGGTGCACGGGGTCTGCCAACTTGGCCGGGCGCCTTTTCGACCGTCTTGAAAAACGGACCAAGAAGTCTAACGGGCACGCAAGTCGAAGGCGGATACGAAGCCTAGGCGCAATGCAAGTAAAGGACGGTGTAGGCCGTCCGAGGTGGGATCCTGTCTTTGGGAGAGGCGACACCCCGCCCCGCTCTTCGTCGCTTTGCTCGAGTGAGGAGGAGGAAGAGCGGTACGCTAGGACCCGAAAGATGGTGAACTATGCCCGAGCAGGGATGAAGGCAGAGGAAACTCTGGTGGAGGTCCGCAGACGATTCTTGACGTGCAAACGACGCCCGACTTGCGGTATAGGGGCAAGACTAAGAACATCTAGTAGCGGTTCCCTCCGACGTTTCCATCAGGATAGCTGGCGCTCATTTAAAAAAGTTTTATCATATGGTTAAGCGAATGATTAGAGGTGGGGCGAAAACGACTCAACCTTTTTCAAACTTTTAAATGGTATGAAGTCCCGACCGTGACTTGGAGCCGGACAACAGATTGAATTGAGATCGGCCCAGTGGGCCACTATTGGTAAGCAGGACTGGCGCCGCGGGATGAAACCGTACGCCCGTAGAGCGCCTCACTTCCCGCTCGTCGCTCATCAGACCCCAGAAAAGGTGGTGGTTGTATAGACGCAGGACGGTGGCCATGGAAGCGGAATACGTAAGGAGTGTGTAACAACTCACCTGCCGAATCAACTAGCCCTGAAAATGGATGGCGCTGAGCGTGACACTCATGAACGCGGCCGTCGGCGGCAGTGCAGTACGCCCAGACGAGTAGGAGGGACGCAGTGGTGAGCAACGAGGACGGCCGAGAGAGGCAGCGCGGAGCCGCCACCGGCGCAGATCTTGGGTAGTAGCAAATAATCAAGTGAGAGCCTTGAGGGACGAGTCGTGGAGAAGGGTGTTCCATGTGAACAGCCGTTGAACAGGGTCAGTCGATCCTAAGGCCTAGGGAAGTCCGCTCTGAGCCGGCGGCGCGCGCACGATCGCGGGGTTTGCGCCCCCTGGACGAAAGGGAATCGGGTCAATATCACGAACCTGAAGGCGAGCCCGCCATTTTTGGTGGTCAGAGCTGCCAAAGCTATGGAGCCCGGAGACGCCGGCCGGAGCAACGGGAAGAGGTGTCTTTTCTTTGTAAGGGGCGGTTTCCCTGAAACAGACTGGATCGGAGATAGGACCGCCTGCCCGTAGAGCGCCGCGTATGGAGCGGCGTCCGGTGTTGCACTGGCCGGTCCTGGAAAATAGGACGAGCGTGGACTCTAGCCTCAGGTGTTACCCATAACAGCAGCAGGTCTCCAAGGTGAACCGCCTTGTAATAGAACAATGTAGGTAAGGGAAGTCGGCCAGCCGGATCCGTAACTTTCGGCGAAAAGGATTGGCTATGAGGGAGGGTCGGTCGGGTCGGGGCTGGAAGCAGGCACGGACACTCAGCGTGAATGGGCGAGCCGGTCGCAGGTTGGCTTCGGCCTTCTGAGGACAATGGCGAACCCGGACTTTGATTGGGTCCGGCTCGTGGACGTCATGGATGCGCGGCAGCCTCGCGTTGTCGCCTCGGCCGCGCCAAACAGCCGGATCAGAACTGTACGGACCAGGGGAATCCGACTGTTTATTTAAAAAACAGAGCATTGCGGTCCGCAACCCGGGCGTTGACGCAATGTGATTTCTGCCAAGTGCTCTGAATGTCAAAGTGAAGAAATTAAATGAAGCGCGGGTAAACGGCGGAAGTAACTATGACTCTCTTAAGGTAGCAAATGCATCGTCATCTAATAGTGACGCGAATGGATGGATTAACGAGATTCCCACTGTCACTATCTACTATCTAGCGAAACCACGCCAGGGAACGGGCTTGGCAGAATCAGCGGGGGAAGAAGACCCTGTTGAGCTTGACTGTAGTCTGGTCTTGTGAAGAGTCATGAGGGGTGTAGAATAGGCGGGGAGGCCCCTGGCCGCCGGTGAAATACCACTACTCTCATCGTTTATTTATGTCGGTGAGACGGGAAACGGGCCCCGAGTGGGTCCAGCTTCTGGCGCTAAGCACCCGGCCTCGGTTGGGTGCGACCGCTCCGACGACAGCGTCAGGCGGGAGTTTGACTGGGGCGGGACATAGCAAATGTAACGCAGCTGTCCTAGGCCAGCTCAGCGAGGACGGAACCCTCGCGTAGAGCAGAAGGGCAAATGCTGGCTGATTTTGATTTTCAGTCTGATACAGACCGTGAAGCGTGGCCTACCGATCCTTTGACTTTCGGAGTTTGAAGCAAGAGGTGTCAGCAAAGTACCACAGGATAAACTGGATTGTGGCAGCCAAGCGGTCATAGCGACGTTGCTTTTTGATCCTTCGATGTTGGCTCGTCCTATAGTGTGAAGCAGAATTCAACCATAGCGTTGGATTGTTCACCACTAATATGGGGAACGTGAGACAGAGACGGTTTACGACGTCGTGAGCAGGTTAGTTTTACCCTTGATTACAGTCGGCGTTACGGGCAATTATGCATCCCAGTACGGAAGGAACCGCAGAATTCAGACCGTTGGTACACGTGCTGTTCGAGAGGACAGTGGTGCGAAGCTATCATCTGAGGGATTACGGCTGAAAGCCTCTTAAGATTGACTTTCAACCTCCAGGAATCCCGGCTGGTACGCGTCGAAACCACCGCGGTCCTGCTAGCGAGGTAAGGCCGGGGCGCTACGCGCACACCTTTCGAGTAGAAGGGCCCGTGTTCGCGAAACCGGGGACGCAGCGGCGGGAGCCCCGAACTGTCGCTGTTCCCACGCGGCATTCAAGTCCAGCATTGGAGAGGAAACGCCAAAATCCCCACTTGCAGACGACCGGGTATGGATCGAGGTGTAGTGCCCAGTAGAGCAGTCTCATTACGCTGCGATCTGCTGAAACTAAACCTTACAGATCGAGGGATTGCCCGAACAGACGGGCGAATCCCCGGCAGCGGCCGTGCTCGTGGTCGGGGCAGCAGCAGGGCATGGCCGCTGGAGCACAAGCAAGCTCCGGTGTAACTTGCCCGCAACAAAGACGGGCGGTCCCTGACCGGCCGGCCTCCGACGCTTAGTGGCATTGCCCGGCCCGCCGTGGCCTGCACGCGGAGGAGTGCTTTTCTTTGTTCCAACATGTCGAGGGCGTGGGGGGAGTTGGGCCGGGGCGTTCGCCCGGCCGGCCCACCCTTGTTGGCCTTGCTTTCTGGCATGGTCACGTGATATGATACGGAAAAGTTGTTTGTGCCGGGGCCGGCAATGGTCAACTTGAAATGATAGGGAGTTGGTTGCTGCCGTGGGCCGGTTAGGTACACTTGTAAAAAAAATCAAACTCTTGGCCATGACCTGCCGTGGCCCGAGGGGTAGTTGCTTTGGGCCTGCCACGTGATGTATCCTGCACTTGTGCGATTTGTAACTATACTGTGGTACATAACATACCCGAAAAAAATTGATGCGACTGATCCACCACTTAACCTGCCGTGCCCTACTTGGTAAAAGTGGCTGCCGTGGCCCTATTGGGGAAAAGTGGCGGCGTGGCCCACTTGGCGAAAATGGCTGCCGTGGCAACTACTTGGGGAAAGGGCTGCCGTGGCCTAATTGGGGAAATCCGCTGCCGTGGCCCTACTTTGTAAAAACCGTTTCGCTGCCGTGGCCCGTATAGTTGAAGTGTCGCTTGCCGTGGCCCGGCTAGGTAAGTTTCGCTGCCGTGGCCCGGCTAGTTGAAGTTTCTTTGCCGGGAGGAAAAAAAGGACAAAAAAAAACAGGTATAGATTTTGTCAGAAGTTGCAGTATGATTCACATGAACGTCGATTGCGGTTCTGTGAGAGCGGGTGAGATTCAGTTGTGCAAAAGTTGTGGTTTTTGAGCGATGAACCCTCCGTCGCCGGAATTACATGAAAAAGCACTTGAAAGATAATGCCTTTTGGGCTTTTCATAGACTGGGAAAGAGCAAAGTAGTCGCTAAACATTGTATCCCTAACAGGCGGTTGTGGCGTATGCTAGTAGTTAGATAAATCATAAAGGTACCAAATTGGAGTAACTCATCTTATACCACAATATACCCACAGTAATAAACAAAAAGCTGCACCTAGGCCACAATGTACAGGGCTGCCAAGAGAAGTCCCGGGCCCGGGAACCTTTGTGTTATAGGCTTACATGGGCGCGGTTCGGGTGCGGGATGTACTCCTGAATGTACCACACTTTTATATGTCAATGATAAGATCACATACCACAAACTACCACAAAATATTGTAGTCTGTAACATGGTATACACAGAGCGGGAATAATAAACCAAGAGCGGAATCGCGCGTGTAATTGAATAGGCCAGCAGCGGAAAACCCATTCTCTCACACCTCTAGCGCCATCCTTGTTGTTGGCCAACAGCTGCGCGTCGTCGCGTTACTGCCCAAGAAACGAAACTAATATCTGTGCGTCGCGCGCGTTATGTTAGGGGTAAAGGGAGATGGCCTTGTTGATTGCGCTGCCAAATCACGGGTAGGTGCGCGCCAGGCTGTTGATGGGATTTTGGATTTGCGGACGTGACTGCCCTATTATGCATGGGTGTTGCCAGAATATGACCATAGGTGAGGCGAAAGAATGAACCCAAACTATTGCAAACCCGCACACGGACTCGCTGCCGTGGCCCGGCTTGGTGGAAAATGACGCTGCCGTGGCCCCGCTTAGTGACTTTTCACTTCCGTCGCCCGGCTAGATAAGAAGTGTGCCTGCCGTGGTCCAGTAAAGTGAATATCCGCTGTGGCCCGGCTAGATAAAAAGTGTGCTGCCGTAGCCCTGCTAAGTGAATGCAAATGCCGGGCCGGCTAGATAAGAAGTGTGCCTGCCGTGGTCCCGGAGCGAGTGCCGGTGTGCGGTTTGCAATAGTTGGGGTCATTTCTTTCGCTCACCTTAGGGGCACGATTCTTGGCAACCACACATGCATAATAGGGCAGTCACGTCCGCAAATCAAAATTCCACATCAACAGCCTGGCGCGCACCTACCCGGGATGTGTCAGCGCAATAAACAAGGCCATCTCCCCTACCCCCTAACATAACGCGCGACGCACAAGATATGTAGTGCGTGTTCTTGGGCTAAGAACAGCGACGAGCGCAGCGGTGGCGCAAAAACAAGGATGCGCGCGAGAGGTGTGAGAGAAAAGAAGAAATGGTTTGCTGCGGGCCTATATCAATAACACGCGCATTCCGCTTGGTTTTATTCCAGATCTGTGATAATAGTTACAGAACACAAATTTGTGGGTTGTTTGTGGTTGGTGATTTATCAGGACATAAAATGTGGTACATTCAAGTACATCACCGCACCCGACCCGCGGCCATGTAAGCCTATAACAACAAGGTTCCCTGGGCCGGGAACTCTATTGGCAAGCCCTGTACATGGGGCCTATGGGAAGCTTTTTGTTTATTACTAGGTGGTATATTGTAGTATATGTGAGTTACTCCAATTTGTACAGTTATGATTTATCTAAATACTTAGCATACGCCACAATACAGCCTGTTAGGAGAACAATGTTAGCGACTACTTTGCTCTTTCCCAGTCCTATGAAAGCCAAAAGGCAGTATCTTTCAAAATTGCTTTTCAATGTAATTCGGCGAACGTAAGGGTTAATCGCTAAAAAACACAACTTTGCCACAACTGAATCTCACCAGCTCTCACAGAGACAGCAATCGACGTTCATGTGAATGCCTGCTGCAATTCTGACAAACTCTCATACCTGTTTTTTTTTTCTTTTTTCCTCCACCGGCAACGAAACTTCAAATAGCCGGGCCACGCCAGGAAAACTTCAACTAGCCGGGCCACGGCAGCGAACTTCACGTGACTGGGCCACGGCAGCGAACGTATTACAAATGGGCCACGGAGAGCGGGATTTCCCAAGTTTTTTTTTTTTTTTTTTTAAAAAACACTTTTCTTCTTTTTTTTTTTAGGGCCACGGCACCACTTTTCCCAAGTGGCCACGGCAGCACTTTTCGCCAAGTAGGGCCACGCAGCCACTTTTCCCAAGTAGGGCACGGCAGCCACTTGTACAAGTAGGGCCACGGCAGTTTAAGTGGTGGGAGCAAGTCGAATCATTCTGGTATGTTATGTACCACGTATAGTATACAAATCGCACAAGTGCAGGGTACATCACGTGGCAGGGCCCAAGCAAATACCAGCGGGCACCGGCAGGTGCATGGGCCCAAGAGGTTTTGATTTTTTTACAAGTGTAACTAACGGGCACAGGCCGCACCCCCAAAGCCGTATCATTCAAGTTGACCAGTTGACGGCCAAGGCAGCCAACCAAATATCGTATCATATCAAGTTGGACCAGGCCAGAAACAAAGGCAAACAAGGGTGGCCGGCGGGGCGAACGCCACGGCACAACTCCCACACCGCACTGCGACATGTTGGAAACAAAGTTAAAAGCAACGCCTCCGACGTGGCAGGGCCCGGAGCCGGGGCAAAGGACACTAAGGTCGGAGGCAGGCCGCCGGTCCAGGCACTCGCCCGTCTTGTTGCGGCCAAGTACAAAGTGACAACGGGAGGCTTGCTGGCGCAGCGCCATTGCCCTGCGCGGCCCCGAGCAACGCGCACGGCCGCGCGGCGATTCCCCGTCTGTGGCGGGCAAATCCCTCGGATCTGTAAGGTTTAGTTTCAGCAGATCGCAGCGAAGGCCTGCTCTATGGGCACGACACCTCGATCCATACGCCAAGTCGTCTGCAAGTGTTTGGCGTTCCTATCAAAGGCGACTTGATGCCGCGTGGGAACAGGGACGTTAGGGCTACCGCACGCTGAGTCCCAGGTTCGAGAACACGGGCCCTTACCTCGAAAGGGGGTGCGCGTCGTAGCGCCCGGGCCTACCAGCTAGCGGAACGGCCGGTGGTGTCGATCGCGTACCAGCCGGGATTCTGAGTTGAAAAGTCAATCTTAGAGGCTTTCAGCCAGTCTCGTAAATCCTCAGCGGTAGCACTTCGCACCACATGTCCTCTAGAAACAAGAACGGTACCAACGGTTTGAATCTTGCGGTTACTATCGTACTGGCCAGAAAATTGCCCGTAACGACCGACCTGTACTCAGTAGGGTAAAACTAACAGGTTCTCCCGAGGTCTAAACCAAGCTCACGTTCCATATAGTGGGTGAACAATCCAACGCCTGGTGAATTTGCTTCACATGATAGGAAGAGCCGAATTCGAAGGATCAAAATCGACGTCGCTATGAACAGGCTTGGCTGAACCAGACCGTTATCCCTTTGTGGTAATTTTCTGAACCTCTTGCTTCAAACTCCGAAAGTCAAAAGGATCGTTAGGCCCCGCTTTCACGGTCTGTATTAACTGAAAATCAAATCAAGCAGCAGTTGCCCTTTTGCTCTACGCGAGTTCTCCGTCCTCGCTGAAGCGGCCTTAGGACACCTGCGTTACCATTTGACCGATGTACCGCCCCAGTCAAAACTCCAAGCATGACGCTTGTCGTCGGAGGCGGGTCGCACCCAACCCGGCGGCCGGGTGCTTAGCGCCAGGAGCCTGGACCCACGCGGGGCCCGTTTCCCGTCTCACCGACTAAGTAAAGAAACGATGAGAGTAGTGGTATTTCACCGTCGCCAGAGGCCTCACACCTATTCTACACCCCTCATGTCTCTTAGCAGGACAAGACTAGGTCAAGCCAACGGGTCTTCTTCCCCGTGATGCTCCCAAGCCCGTTCCCTTGGTGTTGGTTCGCGGTAGATAGTCGAATAGGGACAGTGGGATCTCGTTAAATCCATTCAGGCGCGTCACTAATTAGAAGATGACGAGGAATGGGCTACCTTAAGAGAGTCATAGTTACTTCCGCCGTTTACCCGCGCTCATTGAATTTCTTCACTGACATTCATACCGAGCATGGGCAGAAATCACATTGGTCAAACGCCCGGGTTGAGGGACATCGGGCAATGCCCTGTTTTAATTAGACAGTCGGATTCCCCTGCTCCGTACCAGTTCTGAGCCGGGCTGTTTGGCGCGGCCGAGGCGACAACGCGAGGCTGCCGCGCCGCGCCAGGACGGTCCACGAGCCGGACCCCATGCAAAGTCCGGGTTCGCCAGTCTCAGAAGGCCGAAGCCAACCTCGACCGGGGCTCGCCAGGCACGCTGAGGGTCGTGCCTGCCTTCCAAGCCCCGGCCCGACCCGGACCATCCTCAGAGACATCCTTTTCCGAAGTTTACGATCCGGCTTGCCAACTTCCCTTACCTACATTGTTCTATTGACCCGAGGCTGTTCACCTTGGATATCTCCTGCAGTTATGGGTGCGACCTGAGGCGAGAGTCCACGCTCGTCCACCGGATTTTCAAGGACGGCCAGTTTGCAACACCGGGACGGCCGTCCAGAAGCGGCGATCTCGACGGGGCCGCGGTCCCTATCCCCGATTCAGGCGGTTTCAGGAAAACCCGCCCCTTACAAAGAAAAAGACAACTCTTCCCGGGCTCGGCCAAGTCTCCGGGGCTCCACAGTTTGCAGCTCTGACCCACCAAAAAGATGGCGGGCTCCGCATTAAGGTGTTCGGGGAATATGACCCGATTCCCTTTCGGCCCGGGGCGCAAAACCCAGCGAAGCGGGGGCGCGCCGCCGCTAGAGCGCGAACTTACTAGGCCTTAGGTCGATGACAGTGCAACGGATTGTTACATGGACCCTTCTCCCACGACTCGCCTCAGGCTTCACTTGAGTATTTGCTACTCCCACCAAGATCTGCGCCGGTGCGGCGCTCCGCGCGGCCTCTACGGCAGTCATTCGTTGCGCACCACCGAGCGTCCCATCCCTACTCGTCGGGGCGTACTGCACCGCCGCCGACGGCCCGGTATGGGCGTCACGCTCAGCGCCATACATTTTCAGGGCTAGTTGATTCGGCAGGTGAGTTGTTACACAACTCCTTAGCGGATTCCGATATTCCATGGCCACCGTCCTGCTGTCTATATCAAACCTACACCTTCTGGGGTCTGATGAGCGACGGAGCGGGAAGTGAGGCGCTCTAACCGGGCGTACGTTCATCCCGCAGCGCCAGTCCTGCCTACCAAGAGTGGCCCAATGGCTGCGCGCAATTCAATCTGTTGTCCTGCTCCAAGTCAGCGAGTCAGACTTCATACCAATTTAAAGTTTGCCGATAGGTTGAGGTCGTTCGGCCCCAGACTCTTAATTCATTCGCTGTTAAACCCGATGAAAAATTGTTTTCAATGAGCGCAAGATCCTGAGGGAAAATTCGGAAGGGAACCAGCTACTAGATGGTTCGATTAGTCTTTCGCCCCTATACCCAAGTGGGGCGATAGAATTTGCCACGTCAGAATCGCTGCGGACCGCCACCAGAGTTTCCTCTGGCCTCATCCTGCTCGGGATAGTTCACCATCTTTCGGGTCCTAGCGTACGCTCTTCCTCCGCCTCTCCGAGCAAAGCGGACGAGACGGGGCGGTGTTGCGCCTCGCCCAAAGGACGAGGATCCCACCTCGCACGGCCTACACCGTCCTTTACTTTCATTGCGCCTGGGGCTTTTCGTATACGGGGCCCTTTCGACTTGCGTGCACGTTAGACTTCTTGGTCCGTGTTTCAAGACGGTCGAAAAGGCGCCCGGCCAAGTTGGCAGACCCCGTGAACTGAGAGGCGAACCAGCCTTTCTCGACCGCACGAGCGAGCGGGCATGAGGAACGTCACCGGACGGCCGCACGAGCGGGAGTACTGGCGGCCTCAAGCCCTAGCCCGAAGGCCGAGCCGGCGCGGAACGTGGTAATCTTTCCTCGACCTTGCGACCGATGCGGACGGCGAGACTATACGGTCTCTTCCGACCAAGAGGAGCAGGATGACGGTAACAGGCCTCGCAGCGTACAATCGGACGATCAACGGTCGGTCGCCAACCACAGAGGCGCGGGAGAAATGCGCGCGACGGGCGCCAGCATTAACCACCCCGTCAGGGTTCCCGAGGGCCGAATCCGCAGACGGAACGAGCGCCGAAGCCTCCCCTTGCGCTGCATCTCCCGGCCACCGTATGCGGGGCCCTTCCGTTTCTTCTCGGCAGCTTCACGTCCTATTGAACTACTCTCTCAAAGTTCTTTTCACCTATTCCCTCATGGTACTTGTCATCATCGGTCTCGTGCCTAGTATTTGCCTTGGATGGAGTTTACCACCCTTCTTTGGGCTGCATTCCAAAACAACCCGACACTTGAAAGGCCTAAGGCCACCGCGACGGGCGCTGCGGGGGCCTAACACACTCTATGGGATGAGAGCTCCTTCACACGGACGTCGGCTCCTCGTCCCCGGTCAGACACGGCTTCCTTACGCCA
>JAMKCH010026488.1:0-27822 GCA_023653785.1 Ophioderma brevispina
CTGCGCGAGGAATTAACGTTATCAGTCCCGTTCATAGCCCTGCATGCAAATGAAACTAATCTCAAATTATCTCTGGAAAACGAAGGGTTCTATGGATATTTTTGCATAGAGGGTCCGTTACTATGGTTTGGTTTTGGATATGTATCGTCATGGGTCTGAACCTATGGAACCTAGCGAGGAAAATTGAACGTTTTTGCGGGTACTTCGGTGCTCGGCAAACACGGAACGTGAACACGCAATCCACTACGGACCGCACCCTTTTTCCCACATGCCTTTCGGTAGATCCAGTCTTGGATTTTCAAACGCTGCGCCAACTTTTTTTTCAATTTTAGAAAAGGATATACATACGTACCGGACCGCCGTACTGCAGGTTGATGTTTTCAATCTATAATAAATGTCAGGTTTTTGTTTATATTTTGATAAATCTAAAGAAAAGAAGAAAAAGAAAATTGAGAATAAATGAAATTCCAATCAAGTACGAACAATGCCGCATGCTTTTAGTAATGCATGTGAAGCTTGAGACAAACAATGGTTTCCTTATGCAATTCATTGGTCATTCAGGCTCATTCGCAGAGTACTTTACTGGCATCTATTACACAACGATTGCAAAGGGATGAAGGGAAGGAAATTAAGGAAAGCCAGTGCCAAATTAATTTTTGAACGATATGAATCCATATAATGTATGGCACTCAAGATTAGTTGGATCTCAACTTAAAAAAATATGAGGACCCATTACAACAGTTGTGATTTTTTAAAACAAACTTTCCATGTTTTCTTCATTTTAAAAATTATCTATGTTTTATAATAGGCCACATGCCTGTCCACCCTTTTTCTAAGAGGTCCGGGGTTGTTATGGTAGAAACTTGGTGGTGGTATTATAGTTGGGCATGGCAAGACCAGTTCGATTTGGTTGGGGTACGTGCGGCAAAAGCAGTGATAATAAAAAAAAAATAAAAAAAGTACATTTTAAAAATTCTCTGGAAGTAGTACTTTAAAAAAGACAGGGTTGCATGCCCGCATTTGTGATACTATTTTAAAACTATTCAATTATGAATATATTTTTGTTCTCTACATCTCAGGAGTCAAAAGGCTGAAAGTGAAAGAAAATGGAATTGTCAATGGATTGCAAATAGCACACACACCATGGCAAACTGTTGCCAAAGCGTGCAAAACCTATCAGAACAGCTGGGCCAAACAATGACAGAAGGAGTTGGTAGAATAATACCAAGGTATAGCCATTTCCACAATGAGGATGAAAACCCTGAGCAGAATCAATATGGAGTAACACCTTAATAGACGGTCAAGACTAAATGATAAGGCAGCTAGTTTTTTCTATCACACGATACTGATATCTTTAACTCTGTGATAGTACTGAGTTAGGGCTGGCATTTCTTGGAAGGGGGGTCAACAAAATTTAGGAAAAATCAGCATCACACCCCCTATTTGACTAACAAGCAAGTTTTTGACTTTTTAGAGCAAGGTGAATTGAAAGAAAAAAACAAAATAATTTAAACATACAATACACAAAATTGAGTCTAAAAAGGTATGCAAAACATTCATTGTCTGGCTTGGAGTAGAAGTATTTTGATCTAAATGACCAAATTGTTCCTGCTCTGTGTGCGACTCCAGGCCAAATGCTCATAACGGGAAACCAGTACAGTCAGTTAGCACCACTGCCGACACCCAGGCTGCAAACAACCTGTATGGCTCAGAGTCCTGAGGGGTCTTGTCAGCACCCTGATAGAGGAAATGCTATTAAAGGTTGACACTCTTCACACTGATGTCATCTAGTTGTAATGGGCTTGGACAATCAAATGGAACCATCAAAGGGGGGAGGGCCACAGGCGACCATCTTAGACAAAACAAAACTTGCTGCCTTGCAAAAAAAGTGGGAGGACCAAACTTAAGACCCATGCGAAACTGTAGTTGGCCTCAGAAACGCATCTGGCTATAAATGCAGCTGCCCCAAACCAGATACCGTATCATCCAAAATGTACGAGAACTGGCAAATGGCATCCCCCAGAAGTTATGCATTGTTGGCAAACCGGGTCGCCATGAGAAGAAAGGGGCCAAGAGGGTACCGTGTAATCCACGACCATGGCTAAAGCAAATGGATTCTATATGAGAAATTCGTAAGCTGGATTCGGGGGTGACAATGACTGGAAAAGGAAGTGCGTTATAGTGGAGAGGTTTGGGATAACGAGCTATTGATATTGCCTGTACCCAAGGACAACATGAAGAGGGAAGAGTGTAAGAGCATGGATGGATTCAAGATCTTCTACATTGTTGAGAAAATACCAGAATGGGGTAGGGTCGATCTAAAAGTGATTCACAAGTGGAAAGACCTGGAGACAGATTGATCAAAGTGAATTGATAATAGAACTTACACCAGTGCATAAAAAAGACCAAAGTTCACTTCAAAAATTTTTAAAAACATGATTGTGCTATCATAATAGCTAAATTTATAGCATCAAAAGGCCTTTCCCCATGTGTTACTTTTACCCTATGGGTGACCTTTGACCCCCGATTTGTTCTGTGCAAGCTGGTCAGAGGTCCTGTTGACCAAAATTTGGTGGTATCAGGGCATTTCCATGAAAATTGACCTCTATATAACCTTTGGACCTTTTGAGTCACTCTGAAACCTGATAAAAACACACTGACCTCCTCTACCTTCATGTAAAATATCAGCCTAATGTCAAAAGCACAACAAAATGCATAAATCATACGATTAGGGTATCCTACCGAGGGACCTTTTGGGTAGACTCCAAAATCCTGATAACAAATGTCCTCATGGGGGTATTTCCTCCTGCATGCTAAAATATCAGCCCATATGCCAAAGCATAAGGAAATGCATAGCTGGACAGACAAATCCATTTTTGGAGTATAAATGATTAGTGTTTGAGCGACAATTTACATTTCTCCTAGATTATGAGTAGATGTGCAAATTTGCAGTTGGTTGTTTTCAAAATTCTCCCATTTAACTTTTGAGCCTTGGCCACTGTTGATGGAATTCTTTCAAGTACAAAAATAAGGGAACCCCTAATTGAACACCTTCTATGGACCAAAATATCAGTGCAACTAAGAAATTAAATAAACTAACCAATATTTCTGATGCTCTCTTTGTAACTTTTGGATAAGGTGGCAGTTAAAACATGGGGACCCAATGGACCACTGGTCCCCATACTATTCTAATCAAACTAAGAATTGATATCAAAAAGAAAGTATATACTTTTCTCATGACCGCAGCATGTTTAAATATTTCCTTGGAAAGTTTGTCATCACTAACAAAAGGTGTTATTGTACAGGTTGCTTTAGTGATCAGAAATGGAAGCATTTGTGTTTAAAGTGCATGTTCTGGATCATGTGGGACCCCCCACCTAATGTACCCGGAAGTAGTAGCGAGTTTAATATCAGATGGAAAGGTCGCTATTTTTCTCATGTCATCCTGAAAAGTGAGCCCTCAAATCACCATTTCAATCCCAAGATATAAACAAAAAAAAAAAATGTCGTTTTAGTGGTTTTTTTTAACATCAATATATTAGCACAGTAGTGAATAGGCTTTGCAATAGGCATTATTGCTTCTACAAAGGTGGTCTTCTTGACAAAGTTTCTATCAAAACCGCAAGTTTGTTTCCCATGGTACTTGAGGGGCCTATGTTCAAGTGCCAGGTTCTATATCGAAGTAGGAGAACACATGAACATGAAATCGGAACAACAACACCTTTTAAAAAATGGAAATGTCACAATTGATCAATCATCTGTTAAACTATGAAAGCTTTACTATGGGCCAAATTTCATTGAACTTTTGATAAAAAAGAGCAGTGATCAGAATTATTCTATCTGAATGTTCCTTTTGACATGCAGACTGGGAATCACTGATTTTTCACGTGACCATTAATAATTTCCTTACTCAGTTAGCAGATCTGTAGATCAAGTGCAGTCTGAAGCCAACTGCAGCGAACCCCGGCTGGGTGGATTCAACTTTATTTTGGATAGGTAAGGCTGCTTGGATTTCAAAATTGAGGCTCCCAAGCTGATTTGAGGACCAAAAATATAAGCTGCAATTTCCTCAAGTGAGTAGGGGTATCTTGAAACTGAAAAGTCTGACAAAAAGGGGGTCTTATGGGCAGCACACACCTGTTATATTGGTCTGGCCTTATTTATTTAGTCACTGTGACTCAGATGATTAAAGTTGACAGCCCATTTCATGGCATATCACAGGCTCTGGGGATCATTTTGTATTTGTTATAGCCCATCTATTGGTAAGATAATAGCATCACCCTGGCAACAAAGTTCCACGCCTCAGAAGGAAAACAAATGATGGGCACAGAAAAAGTAATTCAATCGTCTGACTGAGTGAAAGGAAGATGCTAGGGGCTCTAGATGCATGTACTGACATAATTAAACCCAGAATTATTTATATGCTACTCTGCTTCTTGAAACTGGTTCTTGTGATTTGAGTGTGCTTTTCCTTCAAAACTATAAGAAGGTGTTGCGGTATTCAGTATTGACATCTAGTCTGGCATTGACCATACATGTACTACCCTAAACCTGTTACCCTCCAGGGACTCCTCAAACATATATTAACTCCCATGTTACCCCCGCTTTGGTGGTGAAGATGTCATCTTGATACTAGTAATTCTAAGGGAATATTTTCACAACAACTTCTCACTCTTCCCTGCAGAGCACTTCCTACTTTTTGTTAACAGATTTTTCTGAAAATTTCAAGAAAACAACATTTTGTCATTTTCATGGATTGTGTTACCACCCTGGCCTTGTTTGTACAGATACAGTGGCACTCAATATATGAAGTTTGTCTTTCCCCAACAGCTGTTCCCATTTACTTTTACAAGTATAGCAACTTATAGTAGCCATTCCTCTAGCATAGGTTGCAGGAACTGCTCTAATGGCATTAACACCCCATGCCCAATTCACCATGGGAGTCAGGAACAAATCTTCCGCAAGGCCATTTCACTGTTTGGTCTTCAATAAAAGCATTTTGAAATTTGAGGGTACAGATAAAACGCTTTCAAGCGGCAAAATGCTGAGTATGCCATTCCTTATTTTGACCTTTACTGAAGCGGTATTCGGTATTGCATCTTGAATCATGCTATAACTTTGAAAATCTGCATACTCTTGTACTTGGCCTTCTTGTCTTCTCTCAATATCCAATTTCTTTGACCTTTAAACCTCTTTATGAAAGACACTTCATCTCTGTTCCGTATCCATAACGCAGGAAAAAAACGAAAGAAATAGGAGCTCATTGCATTTTAATTTTGGGTCAAAAATGCAAGTGTGGTGTGGCCAAATTGCCTCTAATCCTGTGAGGTATTACAGCGATTTCATGGGTTTTACACATTGTGTTATCGATATATTAGCAACAAAAGACATGTAAGAAAGCTTAAAGTGCACCGAGAGATTTAAAATAACAGGGCGTCCCTAAAAATGTGAAAAATTCTGATTTTTGCACTGTCTAAAAGCTTTCTATCAAAAACATTCCCATCTGAAAAGATTAAGTCCAATTTAAACCAATAATTTTTTTCAAAACTGTCTGTGATATGGCAGTGTTCATATAGGATAGACGCTCAATAGATCTGGACCTTTATGTGGTTTAAAGAAATAAAATAAAAATCAAAACAAATGGTGATTGGTATATGTTATATTTCAATAGAAAACATAGGTGAATTTGTATTGCTCCTATACAAAATTAGAAATTTCACAAATTTTGTACAAAGAAACAGTCCGCAGCTTAATCCTTACAGCTGGGGATATTTGATATAAAACGTTACACCAGTGCCCAAATCAGAATTTTCACATTGTTTCGGGACACCTTTATTTGAATCTCTTGTTGCCACCTTAAGCTGAGAACTGTTTCATGATACAAAAATTTGTGAAATCTAATGTCCTATAGGAACAAAGAGGAAATTCAGTCGTTTCTATTGAAATAGAGACATTTAGGGTTAAGATAAGAGATCATACCTGTTCTGGTTGCCCCTAGTCTAAGGAGGACAACAAATAAACATGAACATTCCAATGATTCTTACATTCCATTTTAATGTGGTATTTTTGGTATACTTTCAGTTCCATAGGCCACGTGTGTTAAATCTAATTGTCCAGATCGGGATATTTATGTGCAAAAAATACTCTAGTTAATGATTAAAAAGATGGTGCCTTATTTATTGGGAGGTTTCATTTTTTAGGCTAATGTGTGTGCATGCAATAAATTGGTTCATCCGTCATGTAAGACTGCATAGAACTAAACCTGTAGGAAGTATCTTATCTAAAAAGGTTCAAAGGATTATACAAGTATTGTACAGCTTTATCCGTAAGAGTCTTTTCTCTAGAAATAATGAATATCTTTAACCAGGGACACCAAAAATTGGCTTTGTCAAAAGTTGCGGGCACTTTCCCATGAAATCTCGGAATGTCCTTTTAAGTAGCCCTCTTTCACAGTGTAAGAAAAATCAACCCAACATAGGTGAAATATCTAATGGATGGAAAAAATCACCAATTGCCCTGGAAAAACAATTAGCTGATAGGGAAAGAGTGCCATATGTACCCCTCTAAAATTATACATGAAACAAATTTTCTATTAATGGCCTTACACACTAACAAATACCCTAAATAAACTAAGATCCAAAAATTAAAAAACAATGTCACATGTTGTTATAACCTGTGAGGGGGTACATATGGAACTTGCCGCTGATGGTCTTCCATTCCTTAAAAGGACGAATGGTTCAATCAGCAAATTGACCTGTGTTAAATTTTGGGATTTCTTTAAAATGATGAAAAATGCATGCTGACAGGTGCCAATGATATGAAACCTTGAAATTAGAGGTGGGTGACAGATCGATAACCGAGTTCCCTCACTTTATTCTATGAAAATTGAAATTTTGATATCAGGAGAAATTTCCTATTTTTCTCATTACCTCGGGAAAAAATTAAGGCCCAGGAAAAGTTTCCTTTTGATGTTAAGAACAAAACCGTCTCTTAATGTGGTCAACCACATTAATTAACACACATTGACCTATGGGCCAAAATTTGTGATCAGATGTTTTTGGTGATGCTTCCATGTGAGGGAGAAAATATGTGAAATTCGAAACACGATCAGGTCACTCACCTATAAATCTCTCCCAGCATAATTCTTATTTAAACAGTTTACATTTTCATTGCTACATAGGAACTTACTCTTTGATTTTCATGTTGTCATCATCCAACTTCTGACCTTGAAATGCCAACCAGTATGTCCTCCATACATATCTCCTGCAAAATGAAGGTATGGTTACACAAAACCTGATTGCTATTTCTAAGGGTGTAACATATAGATCAGAGAGAACTTCCTATGTTATCTTAAACAGACAGCATGCATCTTAGACCCCACCCTTATAAATCCACCTGGTATTGCTTTGTTATTCCATCTATGGCTGACAGAAGAGGAATATATATCAGAATTTCAATCTGTTTTCCATTTTACAGGTGTTTTCCTGATTTGGTAACTTGATAAGAGTTCCCAAGATATGATGGAATCCTGACAGTACCTTTTCTCTTCAAGATAGTAATTTTTGGAATAAAGTATAAGGCAGCTTTTTGAAAGTAACATTATATGAGTATGCACAAATAGCTGCCTTGGGGAGTTGTGCTTTATTCTGTATGATGGCACAACTATCAGCAATCATGACAAAGTATGCTGGCTTATTAGCAACTAGTGAAATGAAAAAAAAATCCACAACTGATGCATGCGGGGTGGAATAGGGGGAATAAACCCTTATAATATTTATGTTATCAACACCTGCCATTCAGATGGTAATGAAAACCCGACTGTTGATGCGAACTCGAATCCTTTGCCATATAAAAAACTAGTAAGCAAAAAAACCTACAATCCAAGACATGTAATGGAGTCCTCCATAGCAAAACTGTATCAGAAATACACCAAAGCACATCCAGAACAGCCAGTAAGTGCAGGGATTTTCTACAGCTACAGACCAAAACATGTAAAAACTAGAGGACAAGCCAAATATATTGGTTGTCTATGCGAGTATTGCGAGAATGCATATGTCAATCTAAAAATACAAGCAATCAACAGCCTCCACAAAGGCACCTTGAAAGACAGATATAACGTTGTCAAAGCAACGATGTGTCCGAAACTGGGACAGGATTTCAGCCATCAAAGATTGCGTCGGTGCTTGAAAATGGATACAGCCTATCATATATGGTACAGAGCAGCGGAAATCTTTATACCTGGCCACAAGGTGAAGAAGTTTATTTCATCCACCCACAACGTGATATAGTACGCAAGCTTCCGGAACCAGAGTATGTTATGGTTGGGTCACACCTCAATATAGAATGGACCTTACACATGCAAAAAAGACTTTTTCAAAAACAGAACAATAGAAGAGTACTGAATGTACTATTTACCAAGAGAGCTCTGTGAATGGCCCGAAAACTTGATGTTTGTTAAGAGATGTTTGTTTATACTTGATGTTCGTTTGTTAAAATGTTAACATATTTGAGACCAAGTCTTGCACCTGAAGATCATATTTCTACCTGTACAAGAACTGTTTCTACAATGTAAACTGAGTAAGTTTAACTTTGCACTTGTTAAAAGTACATGTAAATGATATTAAAAGTAAATGATGGTGGCAGGATTAATGTCAGATGCAAAGTTGCATCACTTTTCTGGTTAATTCATTGTTTATTCCTCCCCTATTTTATGGGGGTCATATGTTGGTGTTAGAATGGAAAAATCCTACCAAAGTTGAAAAATTGACCAATATCCACAAGTGCTATGTGGGCAACATCCTCTAAGAACCATGCCATTGTGAGATTTATGCGGTGGCCTGGAAAGTAGAAGGCTGCTTACGCATGCCAGTGGTGAATTTAGTGATTTTATTTGCTTGACGTTGCCTGCCTTTTGGATAACTAGTTCTTTTAAGAAGGTAGTGTGACAAGGTAAAATGAATAGAACTACTGCTCAGAATAAATCAGTTGATTAGTAGAAAAATAAGATTTGTGGAGGCATCCATGTTGGGCTGGAAAGATGTATTGACAAGTCACCCATTGGTAGCTGCAGAATGTCTGCATTGTCCAGGTGCCAATTTTCTTTCAGCATGCTCTATAATCCACTAGTTGTCTCGGGTAGCATAGACATTCCATTGCGGACCTGCTGCTTCCAATGAGAATTATTTTTTATGGTGCAATATGGATGCTTCCACAAATGCTTATGAGTATTTCTACTAATTACTTAATCTAATTTGAACTACTTCATTCATTCACAAGTCAAAAGACATGGTTTATAACAAATATCAAACTATAGCATGGGCTTGTCCTCAATACCAGTTTCCAACTTACCAACTAATTGGCTGCATGTGTCCCTCTCTCTTTTGTTTCATGGTAACATGACGTTTAATAGCCTGCTTTAGGTCCTGTACAGTGCCACCTTGCAGTACAACCACAGCTGTAAATTAAAAAATATAGCACTTAATAAATGCTTATCATCATCATCACCTGGTATCGTGCAATCCTGCACTTGCTGCCTGACTGTAGAAGAATTTTCAAACAGCACAGTCCCGCACTGTCACCTCTGCCTCATCTACAGACTACCCAAAGCCAAGGTTAGGTTCCTAAAGTACAAGATCTTCAGTACCCTTTTGGATCCATTCATAGCAGATGGCCGAAACATTTTATCATGCAGTTCCCAATTATGTCCATCAACTTGGGATTGTTTGGTCACAGATCTTACAAATCATTTGATGTATGCCAAGACCAGGTAATCTGCAGAATCTTTCTCTGGCACCGCATGTCGAATGCATCAAGTCTGCCCTCATCTTGCTCAGTAATGAGACTCCAGCATTCGGCAGCATTCGGCAGCATACAGCAAGGCAGCCAACACAAGCAATATACAACTTCATTTTGGTGTCAAGGTGTGTATATATCAGTCTTTCCACAACATACCCAACCCTCTGAACGCTCCAAAAGCTTTGCCTAGACAATAGTTCAGATCCTTGGCAATTGTGCCATCTGCACTGCAGTAAGCACCTCGTTATTTAAAGCAACATTAGCACATTTTTTGAAGAGCGCCCCCAATTTTTAAAAAAAATTGAGATTTTTACATGGTTGCATTGGTAACTGGCTAGTAAACTATACCTGTGAATGGTTAAGCTTGAAAATGTCTGTGTGTCACAAACGAAGGAATTTTGTAATTAGAATAATTATTATCGGGATCCCGATAATAATTCAATGGCTGCTCGGACGGCCTTCCAATGTGAAATAGCTGGGAAATCGCGCCAATGTACATGTCTACGCTCATCCATTAGTTGTTTATTGGTTCAGGCAAGTCAAGTTAGAGGTTATCTTCTCGAGGTGGCACTATTTCATCATGGACGGACATAAACGTAGCATTTCAAGCTCTGCTTGTTAAGTCCAATCTGGGATCCCAATTCTAATTACAAAATCGCTTATTTTATGATAAATACGCATTTCTTACCATTCTCGTTTGCAGGTATAGTTTCCTAGACATTTACCAACGTAACTGTGCCAAAATATCAACTTTTGAAAATTGGGGGCGCTCTTCAAAAAATGTGCTAATATTGCTTTAAGTGCTGTACCATTTTGATGTTACCTTCTTGACTGTGGAGGCTGTTGTGCAAGGGTAATCGACTGAATGACAGAACCTCTATGACTGTGGAGGCTGTTGTGCAAGGGTGATCGACTGACTGACAGAACCTCTATTTTCTTAAAGTCCACACACCATGAAATTATGATTACATCTCAAAAGAAAGCTGGCATGACATAGGAAATTAAAAGATTAAAGTTCGATTTTCGATTTTTATCTGTCTTATAAAGCTTTGGGGGCTAAAAACTGTCAAGATTACAGTATTTTCCTGTATTTTCAATACACCCAAAAGAAGCCAATTGCCTTATGATACATGCATGACGTCCATCGGTATCACCGATCACGTTCACCGTGCAAAAATGTAAACCCTGTTACATCTCGAGTCATTGTTACTAAAAATATGCCGCCATCGTATGTATAAATGGATTTGCAATTAAGAAGAGGAAGTGAAGACGAGAAAGTTGTTGGTATTGGTGCTATGTATATGAGGGATTAATATTGTGAAAAAACCTCGAGACTTACAAGGGAGGTGTGACCCGAGGCCGGCCGTAGTGGACTGATGGTGGTGGTGGTGAGTGTGTAGTCATGGCGTGGCAACCATGCCACACCAACAGCTCTGACAAAAGTTATTTCTGTGCCTTTCATGATTCTTTTGTACACTTAAAGACATATCAGTGATTTGAAAATATTTGAATTTGCAGGAATAGCTCAAAGTGAGGCTAAGTCTGTAGAATTCTCATTAGTTACCTTTTCCACCTGTAGAATTGATAGAAAAGGAAGAAAGAAAAAGGCAGTGTTCATAGATACGATTCCCCAGTCAATACGATGTTGAAGTGTTTCCGAACGGACAGTAATGACTATTAAATCTCTGATTCTGTCCTTATTAGGTTGCTTTGGTCTTTGATTTGCAGGGTATGTTAGGAACCTGTATTTACATACATGCAAAAATCTTGATTTTTGTGATTTTTTCGTTTTTTGATTAACAAATCACTGATAGTCTTTTCGGTAAATATGTGCAAATACGTGTTTAATGTGTATGAATGTTTGAGAGTCTGCTTATCATATGAAGTATAGTGGATTTGACCGGTGGCGGGTCATGAACTAGTCATGCAGTTGCTGCGCATTCGTATTTCACTCTGCCTGGCATGGCTTGCTTTGTAAGGTATAGCAAAAACTATCCATTCACGATTCACCAAACGTATTATAATTGATTGTACACATTTTAGACCTGCAAAATTTCATATATAAATTCATTAAAACAGGGGGAAAGGAAAGAAAGAGAAACGAGGTTCCGCGAAAACTGCTACATGTTGGAGGCTGTATCATAGATTGAACGGCAAAATTGTACGTTAATTTGGTAAAACGTGCCGTAGAAACGCTGACATGAGCTGAAACATGAAACCACCCAGTGTGGGGATTACCCTGATTAAATGGCAGCTGTTTATGCTATATGTAATTTCAAGAATATTTCTGCACATCATTTCATGACAAGATTCTGTTAATAAATGATTGGTCTGAAACGCTTGGAATTGTATTGAACAAACCCAAGGTATGAGAAAAAAACACAAGTTATGCACGGTAACAACCACGCCACAAGATATGTGAGTACGTACGGTGTATTATCGTTGTGCAGAAAACAAACGGCGAATACTGACAGGCGAGGGTACAAATAATTGTGTCGTATTTTTGAGGGGGTGATGGTTGAAAATCCATTTCGATTTTGCTACCCCTAACGCGTGCTGAGATGCAATGGACGCAACGAAACGTGGTACCGGTCGCCGACATGTTTCTCGTTGCATCTCGGCCGTCAACAAACATTTTTTGTCGCGCAAATGGAATCTCATTTTGGCCTCATTGCATCGGGGCCGTCTTACCGGAAATTGTCGCGATGCTTCTAGGTGCATTTGGGGGGGCCCGTCTTACGGAAAATGACGCGATGTTCCTCGTTGCATTTGGGCCGTCATTCCCTCTAAATACTGGCGATGCTTGTCACTGCTTTCGGACGGGTTTGCCGCAAAGGCGCAATGCTTTTATCAGGCGGGTGACCTGTTACAAATGCCATAGACAATTTTGATTTCGATAGTGAATACTCCACCATTTTCGCTAAGCTATTTTTTAATTATGATAAACGTTTCATGACGTACACCGAGGCATGACGTAGCATAATGCGCCACGCACCCGACTATGATGTAGCGTAATAGCACTCACGACTGCGAAACTATAAGCTACAAATTTCATCCAGATCAGTGTGCAGTACGCATCCATTCTTTATTTATATTTATTTATTATCCCTGTTTTCATTGGCTTCGCAACCGCGATGTTTCTCTTTGCATCTGGGACGTCGTTCCGGTAAATGGCGGCGCAATTTTTTTCGTTGCATCTGGCCGTCTTTACGGAAAATGACGCGAGGTTTTTTCGTGCATCGTTTCTGGGCCGTTTCCGGGAAAATGACGCGAAATGTTTTTTCGTTGCATCTGGGCCGTTATTGACTTTACGCTACTTATTCCTGTGCCGTGAAAAACGCCGCGATGGCAATGAAACGCAAACTTTGGCTCTCGTTGCCATCTTGGCCGTTAAAAATAAAAATAAATTGCCCCTCGTTGCATTTGGGCCGTCGGCGGCAAACGACCCGTCCGGTTTAGGGTTAATAAGCTCTATGTTAAAAACAATACCTTGCGTATGTATTACAACCAATATCCTCTAAGTGCAAAAAAAGTCCGAGAGAAATGAAGCAGATTTAATGTTCAAATGAGACATAAAGGTTTAAAAACTTACGTAAACTGCTTCATATTTGGTCAAATTGATCCCGAAAAAATTTACAGGATGCCGTGACATTTCAGGTTTTTTGACAGTAAGCTCATTCCCTCCCCCCCTACATCAATCAGCGAGAATCGATTCACCCCAACCTGACTAAGATACCTAAAAGGTATTCCTAGTCTCAGCCCAAACAACGCAGTGCGTCATCAAACGAATAATTTGGTTCCATGCCTAGAATTATGTGTAGCGGCACTTGGGGGGTTTGATTCGCTCAATCATGCTGTCATTAGTTCACGATTGCTCGCTTAATACAAGTATATATAAAGTTCCTAATTTCGCCCAAATAACAATGAATATACTTATTAAGATTGAGAATACCGATCAAATTAATTTACCTCTCAATAAAAATTATGTTGGATTTCTTTTTCAACAACGGTTCAAAATGCTGGCACTTACGCTGTTGTATTCATCACCCCGACGGTATCCCCGGTACGTATCAACTTCGTTTGTCCTCCGCGGGGTCTTTCCGTACCATAACCGGGAAATAACCCTGGCAGCTTCTTTCGCTATCCTCCCCCCGTGTACCTCCCGACGATGAATATCCAATTCTGTTTCTCATCTGCCTATTTTGGACTTCGGGCTTGTAACTTTCACTTATTTCGGTTGAAGATGAAGATCTACGAAACTGATTCCGAACAAGTTGTGCGTGGCGTTTTTCTATGTATGATCCCCGACATGATTTTTTACCTTATACTTAAATGACGTCACAGGCATAGCGCCCAATTTGCAGAATTTCATTTTGTTTTATAAGGGGGTCTAGGAAAATAATCTTTCATTTAATTGTGACTTACCTGTCACGGTTTGGAATAAAACTTACGTTTCTCGTTTTATTTATATCACAAGCTTTCTATTGATATATATCATAATTTCTGGTGTGTGGACTTTTAAAACCATCTGCAATCCATCTGTAGCACACACACATACGCAAAAATAAATCCTATGTGCTGCTCTGATTGCAACAAACACAATAAAAGTCATGAAATGTAATTTAGACTTCCTCATCATATACAACTCTTTTTTGTTCAAATCCAATTGTGTTTTTTTTTTTGGGGAGGGGTGGTTGTAGGGGGTGGGTGTAGTTATTGGGTCCATAGTTATATCCCACTATTTTTTTTTAAGGCTTGTATTTTATGGATGCCATTTCTTGAGTGATGTGGAAGCCCCTTTTACAGTAAAGATGCAGTATTCGACAATGATGGTACAGAGTGTTTGCGGCATGTTTTGATGATTTGTCACTAGTGATGTTATTGTAATGCATTCCTGTTCACCCTGGCGTAGAAAGCCATGTGGTGCGTTTTCATCCCCCCATGCACTTGATTGTGATGGAATGGTTCGAACTAAAACACACTTCACTCTTGAAAGCGATGGCAAAGCAACGCACATTGCCATAATGCCTCTTCTTAGTCAACTGTCGTCATTTCATGATGGAATAAATTAAAGAAGAAATTTTATATTTTATCCATGCATCGTGTGTGTCATCTATACAGTGTTTGAATGGGTTGGTACATTTACTGCCCTCACGTTGCCTGACACAACTCAGAATTCAGCAGCCTTTACGGAATAAAGGCATGTGGATACTGTGCTTTATTCCGTAAAGGCTGCTGATTTCTGAGTCGTGTCATACAGTGGGGTCAGTAAATGTAAAAACCCTGTTCTGATTATTTGGTGAAGCTAAGTCCACTTTTGCTCTATAACAGTGTTTGACTCTGAAAAATTGTGCCAGTCATGTGGGAGTGCTTGTTACTAAATGGCGTTTTTCAGACCACGACTTTCGGCAAATCAATGCAGTTTTTTGGTTTGGTTCACTGACATGTCCCTGTGTGGTATTTCCATCATTTTGCAATTTTTTCCGGCAAAAAAAATCGGGGAGGGGGTTTATTTGATGGGGCGTTTTTCACGTAAAAAGTGGTGGGGCCTTCATTAAAGTGGTCGTTTATTAGAGAATATATGGTATTCTGTGAATTGACTTGTGCATGTGGACCTTCTTTCTTGTGTCTTTGCTCCATTCTTCCCTACTTCGTAACACCTCTCCATCTTGTTTCCTCACAATTCACTGCCATTGCCTGTCCATATTCCAGGGGCCAACGTGTAGGTTTATCTCCTCATTTCATCATCTGAGGGCAAGTCACACAACATTGGATCTTTAACAATTTCTTTCAATAGTCCTGACAATATCCAATGACTTCTTTATGAGACAAATCATCTCTGCATCAGCCTTCCTTCATCACTGACTTTGGGAGAATCACTGTTTTTTCATTTGGGAAAGTAGGTGGACTGGCTGAACCTGGCAATCTTTGATTTTCTTTCTTAAGTTCATCAGCACTACTCTGGTTTTGGATTTCATCGCTGGAGTATCCATTGAAAATTCATCCGATTTTTAGATTCTGTAAAAATCTCCCATTAAAATTGTGATATTCAGCATGAATGATGTTACTTAATTGTGTGAATTTAGTGGTATCGTTAGTAATGTTTTGTAATGGCCCCTATTAACGATATTAATTTTTCATTCTTCACCTTTGTCGATCACCTGGGTTTTCGTGATCACCTTGGCTTGAATGCCCCTTGAATGACCTTGTCGTGACGCTTTAAAAAATTTCTGGATCAAATCGCGATCCCCCGCCCACCAAGTTTCAATCTTGGATACACAAATTTTTACTCCATTTGACCGCCTTTGCCTTGAATGCCCCTGATGGTTGTGAGATTTACACATGGGACTTGATACTGTTAACATACGGATATTACTATCTTATTTGTCCGAATACGATTGATATTTCTTGAGCTGATACGTGAATAAAAGAAATGTTTAGTAATGAAACCCACATGTATTTACGGGCTTGTTAGTTATTTTTTAATTCCATATTTGTCATTTTCTCGATAGTCCATATCTATTTTCCCCCGACAACCCGCTCACAATCCTGCGAGGCATGTGCATTCCTGGGAAGGATCTTCCCAAATTCCCCACGTTTTTTTGAGCCATGATTCTCAGAGACATCTGACTTCTACAAATTTCAAAATGTCAATTTTCGTAAACAATGTACTATCCATGTTGTGAAGCGTAATCAAACCGCACGAATTTTTGTCAATTAAAACACACTACTTTTCGCGCCGTGATATTTTGTTCTTGTTTGACACATAAAACTGGACATTAATTCGTCTGTTGCTTCAAGAGAAAAAATATGTTGGTTGTGATTCTCATATTAACTTTTATGGCGGTCAATTCGTCATTTCGAATCACTCTGATTCGCATGTGAATAATCTGGCGCGAATCTTGGCGCGAATCGATTCGCGGATTCGCTTCGAAATTGCAGCCCTGACTTGGAAATAAGTCTTTATGTGAACTTTTCTTATGTATGTTTAGACAATGAAATCTACCTTAACTGTGTCCAATCATTGGAAAAAAGGGCCCGCTAATTAACATTTTACAAAAAAATTTGGTCTTTATCAGAGACTTGACCTGGTTTCACAATGAACTAAATAGCTTGTTGATGGGCCATTTGCCTTGCAGATCGCCGGGAATTACTTAAGATGCTTGGCTCAATGATTCAAAGTGTAATAATAACATATGTATTGGCTGAAATTTCTATGCATGCAATTGAAAGTGAGCTGCCTTCTAATAACAGGAATAAAGACAAAATCAATACATTTCAGTCCATGGACACTGCTGAGTCAGAGCATTTCTTAATTTTTTTTTTTTTACATTTTCGTACCGCAACCTTATCCTTATCTCTCTTTGTCAACTGGGCCTGATACCAAAATGGTGTAACCCCCAGCACATCTGAGAAGTAACTACACGGCCGGATTCTTACTCACGCGGTAGTCTATAAGGCAGCTACACCGTTTCTACCGCGGCAGCTACTGCACAGTACAGCACGGTCTAATTGCTAGCGGAACTGCACGCAGGGCTTAACAAAGTACAACAGTTATTAGGTAACAGTCATGTGGCTAACTCTGTGCTACTCTTCCCAATGGCTACCCTGTAGTTGCCCACTAGGGGGAGAGACAGGTGGAGTTGATAGAACAGTACCGAGAGACCCGACGCAGCTACAAGTAGCTACCGCTACCCGCGTTACCACGCGGCCATTTTGAGAGTGGATAAAATTTCATGAAATGATGGCGCTTAACACTCGGGCTTGCTTCGTTTAGCATTTTTTTACGTTTATTTAGGAAAATCATTACGAAATAGATCCAATCGGTCACTCATCAAAAACCCCATATTCCCGCACATGTATAAAAATTGCAAATATATGCCAAAAATATCAAAAAAACAAAATTGGGCCATGTAGAAATACTGCGTCGCGCTGAGAGCCGTTTTAACCAAGTAGCTACTCCGCGACGCTGCAGAGGGCCGCTGTGTGTACACTATACGTCTATGCGGCAAAAATTACACGGAATCCTGCCGGCGAGTGTACGTCTAGTAGGTAATTAATCCATGTCTACTCGGTGGAGCTGTGTTGGTAACTACCATGAGAACTTGCCGTGAAATATTCAACACAGAGTTTAAATGTGACATTCGAAAACTGTTAAATTTCCTTTCAAGGATAAAAATATAACCCAAACAGACACTGGTCCTTCTCCTGTTTTTTCGCAAATAACATTGCAAGAGGCGGGAAGTGACGTAAAAGAAATGTTTAGTAATGAAACCACATGTATTAAAGGGGGCTTGTTTAGTTTATTTTTTGTCCATATTGTGTCATTTTCTCGTATGGCCCAATAAATTTTTCCCCGACAGCCAAAGATCCTGCGAGGCTTGTGCATTTTCAGGGAAGGAGCTTCCCAAATTCCCCATTTTTTGAGCCATGTTCTCAGAGAACATTCTGACGTTCTAAAAATTCAAAATGTCAATTTTCGTAAACCAATATTATCTCTAATCCATGCTTGGAAGGTAAAAATCAAACACGCCAGAGATTTTGTCAATGAAACACTACGTTCGCCGTATATTTTTAGTGGTTGACAATAAAAACGGACAGTATTGTCTGTTTTTCAAGAGAAAAAATATGTTGGTGGGTTGATTATCATATTAAACTATTTTCGGTCAATCGTCATTTTCGAATTCAACTATGATTCGCATATGAGAAATAATCTGGCGGCGAATCTGGCGCGAATCGATTCGCCTCAAAATGGCAGGCCCTGATTGGAAATTAAAAATAATCTTATGATGAAACTGTCTTATGTAGGTTTAGACAATGAAATATAACTTAACTTTGCAAATAATTGGAGAAAATGGCCCCCGCTAATTAAACCTTAAAAAAAATTGTTCTTTAGTCAGAGTCACTTGACCCGAGTTTCACCTATATGCACTAAATAGCTTGTTAGAGCCAGTGGCCTTGCAGAATCGCCGGGAATACTAAATGATTGGCTCAATGATTCAAAGTGTTGTAATATAAACATGATCTGCGTATTGGGTGAAATTTCTATGCATGCAAAGGTGGGGAAGTGATTTAGTGACTGCCTTCTATAACATGAATAAGGACAAAATCATAATTTAAAGGTCCCATGGACAAGGCTGAGTAGAAATTTCTTAATTTTTGATCATTTTCGATCCTCAACAGTATCTTGATCAATCTTTGTCAATGGATGATTACCCCAAAGTGGTGTACCCAGCACATCTGTAGAAGTATAAAACGCCCGGATTCTTACTCACGTGGTAGGCTATAGCCTATACGGCAGCACACATGTCTACAGCCGCCCAGCTACTGGACAGTACACACTGGGCTAATTGCTAGGCGGTAGCTGCAAGCGAGGGCTTACAAAAGTACAACAGTTATTAGGTGTAAACAGTAAGTGGCTACTTGCTTTTGTACCTTCCCCAAATGGCACCCTGTAGTTGCCCACTAGGGGAGAGAAGGTGATGTGAGGGAATAGACTGTACCGGAGTAGACACGCAGCTACCAATTAGCTACCCCGCGGTTACCACGCCGGCCATTTTGAGAGTGGTTGAAAATTTCATGAAATGAGGGGGGCGCTATACACTCGGGCTTTCGTTTAGCATTTTTTTACGTTTTTTAGGAAAGGAAAAATCTTTACGAACAAATCGGGCATCATCACAAAAACCCCCATTATTCCCGCACATGTAAAACAAAGCAAATATATGCCAAAAATATCAAAAATAACAAAATTGGCCATGAGAAATTACTGCGCGCGCTGAGAGCCGTGTAACCACGTAGCTACTCCACGACGGTGCAGACAGCCGTTGTGTGTGTACACGATCCCGTCTATGCGGCAAAAAATAAACGGAATCTGGCCCGGCGAGTGTACTCTAGTGGGTAAGTAATCCATTTCTACTCGGTGGTCGCGGCTGTGGTAACTACCATGAAGAATTGGCCGTGTTGTAAATATGCAACACAGGACTTTTAAATGTGAACATTCCGAAAACTGTTAAAATTCCTTTCAAGGATTTAAAAGATTACCAAAAACAGACACTGGGTCTTATCCTGTTTCGAAAAATACATGCAAATTGCTGGAAGTAGTGACGTAAAAGTAGCCTTTGGTTTAGAACCACCCCCCGAAATGCCGCCCGAGCACCAGAAATCAAAACAAAAACACAACACTCAGGTCGATAATAACGCCAGGCCAGGGTCCAGTTTGAAATTTGAATTCACGCCTTTTGTATAGGGGTCATTCCACCAGGTTGGGAAGCAGAGCAGTAGTGTGACATGGACCTGTATCATGAAAGTATCTGTAGTTAGTAGTAAAACAAAGTTTTAAAGCGGCACTTTCACAAAATAGGAAATTCCCTCAATTTGCTCTCAAATAGCTAGGCCATTAGAATAGAGATACATTTACACATAAAAATAACAAAGCAAAACAGATAGGACGTTCGTTAATAAGAGATTAAAGCCATCCAGGTAATTAGTAGGTAACTTAGTTTCCATAACTTTATCAACAAAAGTGTATTTACACGAATATCATAGGACTCGTACTCATCTATATTAATAATACTGGTGTCTGTCAGTGTTCTGTTGTCTGTTCTGTATTGACCGCGTCTATTTTCTCGGAGACCGAGGGGGGTTCGCAAGTCTTAACTGGGTGGGGGGGTTGACCCTTGACTTACCCGAAGACCGAGCGTTTGTATTTTGAGTTAGTGGATCAAAGGTCATCGGGGTCAATTCGAAGCAAAAACGGTTCAAAGGACGGATTTTTCTCTGGAGACCGAGGAATGCAAGTTCCTGAAACTTGGTGGGTGGGGTTTTTTTGGACCCTGGACCGTCCAATACCGAGGTTGTATGGTAGTGGATCACAGTCTCAGGGGTCATTCAAGGTCAATGAGGTCAACATGGCGGGGTGGCTAAACGTTGGTTGTATGGAAAGTGAACTTGGAGGGGGGGTGGTTGATTTGGAAGGCCAAAAATTTGAAGGTCACGGATAAGGTCATTAGGGGTCTCAGGTCAAATGAGGTCAAAAGTTGGTTTCCTTGGAGACTGAGGGTCGCAACGTTACGAAACTTGGTGGGTGGGTGCCCCATGACCGTCCGAAGACCGAGGTTGTATTGGTTAGGGATCAAAGGTCATCAGGGGTCATTCACAAGGTCAAAAGTGAGGTCAAATAGGGTAAAAAAAAAAAAAATAAACGGGTTGTGTAGGGACATGCAAATTGGAGGGTTGTGCCACGTCGATTTTTGACGCCAAAAAGTTTGAAGGTCCATGACAAGGTAATTAGGGGTCATTCACGGCAAAGGAGGTCAAGGGGTAAGCTTTTGGTGTTTGGGGTGATCCAGGGACGAAACTTTGGGGGCGGGGTCGATGTTGATGCCGGACAATTTTAAGGTCACAACAAGGTCATTCGGGGGTCATGTCAAGGTCAAAGGTAAAGTTAGTGTAGACATGGTTTCAGATTCGACCTAGGTTTTACTGCCAAAAGTGTAAAAAATGTGCTAGGTGACTTTAAAAGTGAAAACATAAAAATGTTTTCTAGGTTAAAATTACGTGTAGATTCCAAAATTGAAGTCAAAATATGCAAAATGTTGGATGCGTTCCGAGTATCGCATTTTGGGGGGTATTGCGCAATGCAAAGTCCCATAGAAAACCTATGGTATTTTGCTGTTAATGAGTCTTGCTTGATTAAATACAAAAAAAATTCTCAAAATATTTTGCAGGTTGACAAAAATTTAATACTTATTTTGTGGAATATGTCTTGGGGTATTCGATTAACTTTTCCAACGATTGTCACCCTTTTCGTTCGTTTATTTTTAACCCGGGTTCTGAAGGGCGATTTTTAGGTAAAATTTGGATCAGCAAATGATAAAAAAAAAATTCTCAAATTGAAGACAAGGTTAAAACAAATTAATACCATAACTATGTAGGGACTTGTTTTGGGCATTATCGATTTTATTAAATATCAAGCCTATAGCTATTTTAGTTTCTCGTAGTTCCAATTTATGAACAACGATATTTTTTCACGCACTGAAAAACAATCAAGGGGTAGGGGAAACATTTTGTATTTTTGAATATTACTATACCTGAAAATGAACCAAGTTAGGTATCAATTGACGTTTTAAATTCTGCATAAACTGAACAGGGTTTATTAACCATCACTGTAGACCCTTCTTTACCAGAGATGTGATTGTGAAAAGGCAACATTTTGTTCGAAAGTGCTAAAATTTTAATGTGTTTGTCACGGGACATGTCAAATTTGAATGGTTATGGTGTGCCCATAATTATGAAAATAATGATTTAAAACAAATATTTAAATCCATTAAGTTAGTACCTTTAAATTGCATAGGGAACACTATAAAGGGTCATATAGATGTATCTGTAGACTCTAAGTATTCAAAAGTGGTAGGTGTTGAAAATTTTTGTCACCCGAAAGTGCGATTTTCTGACAAAATTGGCCCCCACAAATCATTTTTTAGCAAAATGGTGCATGGTACAGGGGTTTTTCGATTAAATCATAATCTACGAACAATTTACCCTAGAAAGAACATCTAAAATTAAAACATGTGTTATTTGCTCAGATATGAATTTTTTCACACTTTGGCACTAAAAACCTAGTCAATCTGAAACCACGTGTCATGGACATGAAAACTTGTGGGTGGGGTGATTGTTGATGACCAATAATTTAATCATAACAGGTCATCAGGAGTCATCCAAGGTCAAAGGAGGTCAAATTGGGTAACTTTGGTGTCTCCAGAAAACTGTGGGGCTGGGTGCGATTGATAATGCCAAAAATTTTAACGGTCACGACAAGGTCTCAGCGGTCATTTCCAGGTAAAAGGCACCGCGAAACCTGGGGTCAATCATGCCAGGTGATCGCGAATACCCCAGGTGATCGCGAACCCGGGGACAGCCTCGTTTGAATAAAACCACTAAAAGTCAAGATCCGTCAAACAAGCCGTACATGCCGTGGTAAACATGTATACGGCGTGTATGTTCTTGTGTTTAAACGCCATTCCGTCGTCTGCTGAATAAAGCGGCACTGGGCACATTTCACAAACAATATCATAAGTTCTTCAATTTGTTCTCAATGATAGTCTAGGCCATTGGAAAGAACGAGATATATATATATCACATAAAACTAACATACCCCCAAACAGATAGGACATGATGAGGATAAAGATCATCCAGGTTAATTTGTAGGCAAACTTTAAGTTTTCCATAATCTTAATCAACAAAGGTGATTGACATGAATATTTTGACTCGTACTCATTCGATATTAAAACCACAAAGGGTTTTATAGGACCGATCAAACTGGGCATACGCGTGCGGAAACATGCATATGGCGTGCATGTTCGTGTGAAACGCATTTCGTCGCGTCTGTTGAATTTAAAGTCGCCGGCGACGTTAAATTATAAAAATCGTTTGTTTAACCATAAGGGAAGTGGATTTGGTCTTCATCATTTGGGGAGGGCTTTTGGATATAAAAGCCTTTATAACAACCATGCAAAATATTGCTTTTGCAAAAAAATTTTAGGCCAACTGTCAATAGTCTAATGTACCAGCAGAGAATACCAGAGTCTGATAGGTCGCTGTAGCACAATCCATGTTTAAAGTAGCCTGTGCATGTAACTTTTAAACATTGTGCATGTAAATTTTAAGTGACTGACCACCAATGCAAGAATGTCTAAAATTTGTAATCGAAGCCGGTGGTGCATATTTTATCAAATGTGCCAGTGTTCTTTAAAGCCGATTTATCCCCGTGAACGATGGTGGTCGGATTCACTTCACACTCCAGCAACCCTCCACTTCTCCCGATTCAGTGCATCCTCCACCCTCAACCACACTGTGGCGATCACCATTATTAGTGTAATAAGATAACGGTCGTTGGCAAATCAGCCAATGTTTAAAGAATACGCACGGACGATTGTTGTGACAGAGAAAGTATGATTGGGCGAGGGATCTGACGGTGCTACAAGCGAGGGAAAGAGGAGGAAACGCAAATAAAATTCCCAAACCATGGAGTGCTACCTACCATGCAAAGTGGCATTTTAATTATTATTTAACTGACCCTCGGACATGTTCACATCATTATTTGACTCAATTAAAAGAAGATTGATGAGTGAGACTGGTGTGTTACTGGTCAGTGGTGATATCCACTTGTGCGGCCAGAAAAAGAAATATTTGAAATATTGTAAAAATGGTTACAATTTGAAAATTAGTATCCTTCACGGAACCAGGATATTGTGAAGAGGGTTGTCACCATTGGATTTGTCGTGTCTCAAGATTTTTCATTGGACATAATTGAAAACAAGCGGTTAAAGACCGCACCGCGGACTTTGTAAGCTCAACAATAGGGGACTGTCAATCAGCAATTCAAAGACCCATCAATTGATTGCATTGATCACAGTGCAGAGCGACGCTGCATTGAAGCTTCCAGTTCAGCACCATTATGTAAATTTATCGATAACACCATCCGGTCCAGCACCGCGGCTTAGCACTGACTGCAGTCACATGCTCAGTGCCACTGAGTTGGCTGGTACACCACACCGCGGCCTCCACATCTGGGCACAGACTGCGGTCAGTTGCCCGCACCGCGGCCTACATCATTCAATAAAGATTTCCTATAGACCTATGTAACATTGATATTGAAACTTAAAAGCCTGAATATACATTTAGAAATATGTCAGTATGTCTCCCATAAGATTTTGTTTTGTAGTAGGCCAAAATACGGAAAAGAAGAACCAGGAAGTGATTTGAATGTAATACTGTATAAGTGGAAATTTTTGCGAGGTTTTTATTTTTCGCGAATTAACATAAAAACGCGAAAATAAAAACTCGCAAAAATAACTTTTTCCAATAGATTTGTATTGCCTTGTATTGTATTGCATCTGTACGCGAAAATTTCCACTTATACAGTATGAGGAATTGCCACTGGTAAAATAATGCACAAACTTAAAACATCCCACAAACTCGTGTTAAAAACGAGCACAAACCTTGCAAGTTGAGGAAATTTTCAGCCATAATTTTAAGCTATTCGCCTATTCCCCAATGACATGGGGCCTTTCTACAATGCAATGCCGCTTATTGACATGGAGAAATAGCCGCGAGAAATAGAAACTGATTCATCAACTGTGAATTCCGATCGATGTAGTTTAATATTCGTTTTTTTTTAAATTTGTTTCTTCCTATGTGTATTTCATTCTTTTTTTAAAACATCAGCATGACGTACAGGCTTATCCCATCCACAACCGTCTACATACGAGATTCCAGGGCACAAATCAAATCAAATTTTATTGGAATATTCACTATGATACAGTGGCACTCGTCAAACATCTGATGTAGCACGATTCATCTTGCTTCTTCACAGTGGTGGCGACTTTTGTTTGGTCCTTTATCATTTTTCACTTGGATTTTATCATTTTTCAATTTTTACTATAGGCCGCCCTGTTCGAGGCAAGATGCTCCTACCTATCTAGATCATTAGGTGTGAAACGGGCCGGGCGACACGTTTTTGTGTCGGATCCCATAGCATTATTATTTATGTGCTGTGATACTCACAACCTTCTAGCTTGCCGTGACCACAATCTTCTCAGCTGTCTTGCGAGGTCCGCTGTTTATTCCAGAATCCACTTGGCGATTGAAGACTTGACGATTTTAAAAAGTGAATGAAAAGTCGACCAGTCAAATTTGAAATATCGCGGCGTTGGCCATTTTATTTTGACCAGGGTGATGGGCTTTCGGCTCCACAAATAACGCGTTGTATGGCAATCATGGCCTTAAATGCAAAGCGGCCTATGTAAAAGACACAATGATAAACGCGAAGGCCAGAGTGCTATAATGCATTATAAGGCATGACAGAATCTTTGCTACATCTGATGGTGCATCCAACATACCATAAGTAGTCAAAGGGATGTAAGATGAGCATTGTGCAATAAAATTATTGTCAATAACATCTAACTACAGACATAATATACACCACGGTATGTTTCACTGAACATTTACACATCGTTGACTGAGAATTTGTTTACGTTTTTCACCAATTAAAAAAAAAGCTTTTCAAAAGACGTTTTTTTTTTTAGTTTGCACTCTAGGGAATTGTCATAGGCCCTATAATTCCGTATTCTGTAACTTGGGACATGGCGTAAGCAAGATGAGCTTGATACACGTAAGCGTCGACTACACCCTAAATTAAAGTCGCTCTATATTGCCATTGTTCAAGGCATTGAACATACGCTTCCGAGATAAGGTACGCACATACGCTTGTTTTGGTCGTTAATGTCCCAGAAGTTAATGAATGATTATAACACGATCCATTTCCCAGGGGTAGAGGGTTATTTATGAGCAACATGTGGACATCGAGATATTCTCTTGATTGACAGTCCAGTATTGTTGAGCTTACGGGCCCGCAGTGCTGTTTTTTAACCACCGCTTGTTAAAGGTGCAACAAGCAGATTTTGAGGCACGGCCAATTTGTGCCATAGTCTACTAATAAGTACATTTCATAATAGATTAGACCCCAATAGTGTTTTCTTACCTTGTATTTGGCTACAGAAAATGCCTTAAAAGAGGAAAACAGGGTATTTTAATTTGCTATATTCAATTGAAAACCTAGGCTGAATTTCGTATTTGCTCACATACGAAATTAAAAATTTCACATATAGACCAGTTACAGCAATGTTTGTAAACTTTTTAGGGCCTGGTATCTTGAATAGGTCGGCCTTATGCCCGGGTTCGCTTGCTATTCCGCTACGATAGCCCGCTACTATCTCCTCTCAATGGTAGGTACGGACACGATGCAACTCGTAACTGAACGGCTAGGTCGGCCTCTGTTACACACTGGGCAATTGTACTGTTAAGAGTTTTAATACTATGAATGTGCCATAACGATTCGCATGAATGGATTAGCAGGCAACAAAAGAAGTGATCGTATGATGTTAACGAGTCTCTATGGTAACCAAAGGACATTTTTTTTCAGCTTAATCCTTTCAGTTGGGGATCTTTTTTGATCATGTGAGGGAAACTTTTACATCAGTCAAAATTCAGTTACTTTCAATTTTTGTTTTTCGGGACACCTGATTGATATCATGAGAATCTCTCGAGACTCGTTTCAACCTTTTACGTTTTTATTTGATCTATAATCGCTGTATAAATTCTCTGAAACAAATGGAACGCGCGGGTCTGTTGAATTGCGTATTGGAATTCCTGTTTTTCAAGTAATCGTCACACACTTCCCCGGGGGGTTTTTTTTTTACGCGCGCGCGCTAGCCCAGATATTTGCATGTTGTTTCAGATTACTGACGAAGAGTATTCTCACGGTCGCCTCGTGTCATAATATAGGCTATTCCTCACCCTCCCATTGAATCGGGAGTTAAAGATTACTACTGTGTTGAATAGGAAAGATCATTATTCTGAAGAGCGCCTAATCCTTTTACAAATCAATTCCAACTTCGTTAGATGTTGTGCATTTTGATATTCTCCTCATCACCTTTCAAGAAAATTTTTAATCCATCATGTCAAGCTGAAAGAATTTTCGAAAGTATAATTTCTCCATATACTCCAATGCAAAGTTTCAGTCCCAGATTTGGGATGTTCAATAATCTGGAAGAAATACCCGGATGTGCGACCGACAGAATCTCCTAGATTCCTGGCGGAAGTGTGTAGTCTGTGTGTACAGACTGGCGAAGTTACTTATTACCTAATGTACTGCGCGAGAGATTAACGTTAGCATTCCATACCGAATGTGTGTAAATGAACTATCTCCGGAAAACGGAGGGGTTCATGGAAGTTTGGCACAGCGGGTCCGTTCTTGCTTTGTTTTAAAATATGTATCGTAATTGGGTCTAACGTATAGAACCTAGCGAGAAAATTGCGTTTTTTTTGGTCGGGTACTGTTCGGTACTCGCACAACTGAAAAGTTTCCACGCACTCTCTATGGGCGAATCTATTTTTCACACACAAGCCTTTCGGTATTATTCCGTCTTTTGAGAATTTTCAAACGCTGCGCCAACTTTTTTTTTTCAA
>JAMKCH010026489.1:0-19045 GCA_023653785.1 Ophioderma brevispina
TTCCAAACGAAGGGGAAGAATTCCATATACCTTTCATACCCCACACAACTTAAAGCTTCCTACCTATGATTTTACACACAAGTAACCCATAGATATACACGTGCATGTACATTTGAGATGGAAGCCTAATGCCTCTTCCCCCCCCCCACACCATACTCGCAACTTACATTTGGTCAACATAATCTTTGGTAACTCACACCCTCGCACTCCACACCGAGCGCGCGCGCCCACACACACACATACACAAAAACCCACACATCAATCCCACAACACACATACCCCTAAACCATCCTAGACATACAACCCAACACAAGAAACCACACACCCCTACACACACCCCTACACACAACAACCCTCTCCCGGCAACCTACACAACCACACACACACACAAACAACCTGTGCCACACACACATGACAACACACATTCATGGTCATATTTGAAATTTTGTTTCATGAAGGTTGAAAATAATGCGCGACTGATATTTATGCAATACACAAAAATTGGGGCACTGTCGATGAACGGCTAGGTTCGTTGTGCTAGAAGGTCTTCCTTGTAGGCTCACGCATACTTTTGAAAATGTCTTTCGTTAGCAGTAAATTTCATTAAATTCAATTATTCATTGCGTGAAATCGAAGTACTTTTGGAACCTGGTTTGAAATACTACTCATACCGAATCCATGTTGGCTTCTGGGCCATTCTCCGTTAAAGTTTTCAATTTTGGTCCTTTAACATCAATTGCAGAGAAGAAGGAACATAAAGGTCGAAGCCATTGCACCATTCCCCAACTATCCACCCCTTCCTGCATTTCCTGTAAATCATTGAAAATCGTAAACTTTAATATCCGCAGAACACGGAACACTCATGGGTGTCTAATCAATATCCTATTTTTTTAGTATAATGCCACGTTAACACTTAAGTGCCCAAGCTAAAAAAACTTCCGTTAGTGCCCAAGGGGGTGGGGTTCCTAGGACCCAACCCAGTAACCACGTCCCTTGGAGTTTGATCATGACCCCACATAACACAATAAATTGGGGTCACGATAAAAACAACATACCCACAATACCAATGAAAATCCGACCTTTGAAATATTACATACGGGCCGTTGAAAATTGTCACTCTTCAAACAGAGTGGGTAGAAATTGCCATCATCAGCAATCCAATATTAAGGTTTGAACCAAAATAATTATTATATTTACTATGAATAACCAATTAAATAATCCTTGCCAAAAATATAGCCAAATTTATACATCTGTATTGTTTCGAATTCCCCCCAAAAATCGCCTTATTTTTCCCATAGACTACACAGGTAAGACGCACGGCATGACAAAATTAAAAATTGATGCTATCAGCATATAAAGTGATTTGATTTAAGTATTATTAATCATTAATTAATTAACTCTAAGGTATTATCTAAGCAAAATAAATCCCAAGATTTAATCACTTTAATTTTTTAATTAGTAAATTGTTTGTATTTTTTTCACTTCCGGTCGTGCACAAGGGGGGGTTACTAGGGAACCAACCTAATTATTCAATGTAGCGGGGGCGGATTTAAAATTTTTGGTCTTCAGGAGAAGCGTATTAATAAATCAGACCAATTACAAAACAACTCTTGAAAAAATTTGATTGCGTCGTAACCCGAGAAATCGCAAAAAAACATCAAATGTTGGGTACTATGAACCCCCCCCCTGGGCACTTAAGTTGTTAAACTGAAAAGCAAACGTATCTGGGTAACGTATCTGGTTCGGCCCTTTTTCTTAGTGTGCTGTTCTTCTTCACCGGGGGGGGGGGGGGGTGGACTTGGTCTCTATACCTATTTAGGTATTACCTTTCATACTAAGTAGGGTGTGGTATTCGACTTTATGTATCACGGTGCTTTGCAGCGCGTGCGGGAGGGAGGTGGTAACGTATCTGGCGCGTTATATGACCGTAGTGATGGAAATTGTTACCCTTGAACCAGATTTTTATGCAAAACATGTAAATATTGGCGACATGCTCTCAGAGAAATCTTACAAAACTTAATCATCCAATCTTATTATGTTTGAACTTAAATAAGTAGGGCATTAATAGAGGCTGATCAAAATACAATTTAATCTGTGATATGCGCTCTTGTATAACGGACCAGGGACACATTTAAGGAAGATTGGGCTGGCGACCCATTAGAGAATAACAGAGTATGCAGCTTTAGCCTTATGTGCTTTGATACTTTTCACCGGTTTACAACTTCTAGTCCTGATCAACTTTGAAAACAAACTCCTGAGTTATAATTTATAGTATCAAAGGATGTATTCTTAATGTGCAAAACGAGCTTTAAAATGAGCGTGGATGTGAGCGGACACGAAAAAACACTTTCTGAACACTTTATCGCGAGAATGGCCCTTCTGAACGTTTAGATACCAGTTATACTGGACGGCATATATCACTTACGGAACATGGAATGGTCTTTCTTAAAAGAACTATAAATGCCTCATGGATGGAATTATCAACAGTCTTGTTTTGTTTGAAATAGCGGGACACGCCTCAATACAAAATAGTTACTTCTCTACTGGCGCTGCAAGAAATTAATTTCACCAAACACATCATAACCACCTTCTAATCCTGTGAGTCGTAGACTTGAGCACGAACATGACGTGTCTATTATCGATGAATTATCTTGAACAAGTTATCATGATAACCAGACCAAAATAGAGAATAAACGATAGGATTTGTTGTTTTGGCCTATCTAATATCGGTATATTGGATGCAGTTCCAAGATTTTAGGTGGATGCCGGCGCAGCGGTATCCACTACGATAACAATATACTGTTTTTACGCCCATATCAATATGACACGATATTAGATCAGGCAAAACAACAAATCCTATCTTTATTCTCATTCTATTTAGTTTTGGTTGTTTAATCACCGAAATCTTTTTAATTTCAATAATATTAGTTAAAAGGGCAAAAATATTCCCCCGCTGTCAAAAATGACCACCCGTACTAGTGCGTGCACTGCGTAACCTTTTACACTCGCGCGTAAACACTTGCTCGACGACGCACTATCTAATTTCGTCTCATATAAGATAGGCAACAAACCAGATAACAGATCGCCGTTAAATTTACAGTTGAGATCTAAACTTACAATTCGCTGCTTTACTGACAAAATACGCATTTGAGTATACCGAGTATCAGGTATAATTCACTACACAAATTACCACCACAAATATACAAAATTCTAAGTTTAGGGTCTATGAAAAAGAACACTACTCTCTATCGTATATCCTACATTAAACCGCTTCATGATGTATATACCACCTAGAGTTGTAACCATTGAACAGTGTGTCACTTCATAATTCGACGGGGCTTTCAGGATTCCATATAAAGTATGGATTAGACACGTGATCTCGTATCGTGTCCAAAACACTGTGTTTTCAAATATGATCCAGCCGGAGATGAGTTAAACGTCTGGCTGTTTCAGTGAATTCCGCAAGGCCTGTTGTGCATTTTGCTCCAGAAGAACCCAGGAGATGTTCCATTGTCTGTAATGCTGTTCCACAACCACAGGTAGTGTCTGCTTCCCAGGTTGCCCCACTTCTGCAAGGAAAACCTTAAGATCGGCCAATAGGTCTAATTACGTCATTACGCTTTAGCATTAATTTTAGTAACACGGTCAGACTTAGTCAACATATGGAAAAAAGGCAATTCAAACGCACGAGGCAGGCCATTAGTAATCTCTCCGAACAAAAATATCATTGAATTAATCTAGTGGCCTGGTGGAAGTTAGTTAAGTTTACAATAGCTCGTTCAAAAGCGTTCACCAAAGTACCAGATTTGCGTATATCAATTAAAAGCAAGGAAACTACGGTGAGGAAATCTTCGTATTTTTTAGTATATTGAATAAAGAAATTGCTTTAAAAGAAATTGTAAAGAATCTAAAGTTAGTTGCAGTCACTGAGCATCATGATTACAGTCCATATGAACTTGAGTTGTGTTGCACAGGTTGGTATTGCCCGGCATGTTTTAAGATGACATCAATGGCAAATGCTGAGTTTATTTTGCATCTTACTAAAGAGACCGAACCTGTGATAAATTGGGAAGCTTTTCCAATAAAAGTAGAGGTCTTCCACTTCACTTATGCGTAACTTTATGAATCAAAATGACTTAATACAAGTCTAATTTCTGGAACAGAAAGAACATTTAGCCAGAAAGTTTTTAGCCAAGGAAATAACCAAAAAATCCTTCAGAACCCAAAAACGATTAACACTGCTTTTAATTTTTCTTCAAAAAGAAACGTCTTGGCCTGGGCCATAAACCCACTGATAAAACATTCCAATCAAATTCTTTTTAGCTTTATGCAACTTCTGTAATGTTTCAAAACGCGCTCTCTCAGACGTTATAAGTTTTCTGGGTTTGATATGTTACTATTAAAAGGGTGCGCTTACGCGGGTACGTTTTGCATTTCTCTAAGTATAGAGGTTCCATCCCCTTCAGCTAAATTAATATTGTGTCTTTAAGTGTTAACTTAAGAAAGATTTCAGCTGATTAGTTTATGTATTGGCTCATTTTTTTCTTGTGTGTGTTGTGTGATGGTGTGCGCGCGCGCTGCTGCGCAGTGTGTGTGTGTGTGATGTGTGGTGTGGGTGTGCGTGGGTTGAGAAGACCCGAAGTACTTGTGTTTGGTTTTCAGAACACCCTTTCCTTCTCTCTGAACCATTGTGGGGTTGACAGTCTGTGGATCAGACCCAGTCAGAAACCTTGGTGTCATGGTTCGGTTTGTGATCGTGTTACACCTGTGGCTGCTCGTAGAAAATATAACCAAAGCTGCCAATTCCACCTGATTAACATTTAATTGGTCGTACTCACAAAATGCTCACCACTGAAACAACTGTCCATATCTTAGTAAAATATACAACAGAGTTGCTGATTGGTTAATGAGACTCTGCTCAAAGAACGATTTTACAAAATATTCAAAGCTATGCTACACGCCTAACCATCACAAGGCGCAATATGCACCCAAATTATGCAGCTCTCCTTCCCCAAAACACAGCTTCATGGCGGCCAAACACTTTGTTTGGCCTTTGAAGTTTCCATAAAATATCAGCCAGGCTCCAAGGTTCAATTGGTCGCAGACGGCTTTGTTCTACATACTCAACTTTCTCTTTAAAAACACCTCACTTTGTAGATCCAATAAAACTAACCACTCCTTGTAAACAGCGAGTGTTTTTCCTGTTATGCTCCACGATTGTGGGGAACCAGCTTTCAGAATGCATTAAAGTTGTGTGATCAGTTGAACTGGTTTAAGAAACTGGTACCTTTTGAACTGCATAAACGGAGTAGAGTTTTCTTTGTCTCTTTGTACTTTGTAGCGCCGTCAGTGCAAATAATTGGTTTCAAATGCAGCGATTATTTTTAAAAACGGGTCGTGTTGTTTGTTGTTGTTATGTTTTGTGTTTGTTTGTTGTGATATGTTTAACAACAAAATACTAACACTTATATGGAATGCAAGTTATATCATATTGCTATATGATTTTAATGTCCTAAAAGGATGGTGCGCTATGGTAATTTCCTAGATAAAATAAATGACCTTTCGTAATCACTAAATTAGTTAAAGTACGTTTATTAGCCATATATTACAGCGTTTCACTCGTTATATTTCGCCCTTAAATGTTCCCATCCCATGCCAAAGTTGATTCTCCATTCACACGCTACTTTGCTTCGATCTTTTATTTCGATATTCAAATCTCCCGGGGAAGGATGCATAGTTAAGGGGAGGGAAATCTTACCCTTATCCGATACTTTGACGTGTCTTTTCTTTTTTATTTCCGTTCCCTTTCCCACCCCGTTCTCTATTTCCATCTCTCGTTCTGCGGTCATCCTAGTGATTCGCCGTCTTCTTCTCTCCCCACTAGTCCTGTGTTTTTGTTCCACCCCCACCTCCATTCCATGTCTTTCCATAAAACCTCGTCCCTCCTCCCTTCATTGCTCGTCACCGGTTCGTTCTTCGAACCTGTGTCTTCAATCCGATTTCCCACCTTCTTTTTCTTTTCTCATCTTTCTACCAGTATTAACTTACTTACCACTCTTCCCTCATACTCCCTCACACCCTCTGGTGCTCGCACTCTTACCTTGTCCTTTGTTGTCCTTCTTTGTCACTGTCTCAGATTCCTCTCTTCGTTTTCTTTTCCTTCTGTACGCCTCCCCCCGGTTCCTGCTATATCTCTTCTCACATTCCTCTCTTCTTTAGTCTCCCCCCACACCACAAATCCGTCTTTCGGCTTACGTCATCTCACATTTTCGGACTGCTTCCCCCGTCCTCATCTTCCTCTCCCCCTTAGTCCGCTCCCCCCGTATTTTCTCGCTCCTTCTCACACTCACCTTTCTACCCAGTTTTGTTTCTGTCGGTCCTCATGCCCGTCCTCTTCCTCTGTCCTCCCAACTCCTTTTTTTCCTCCAACTGCGCAGCCTCCAGCCACTAACTTTAATTCCTCATTCCTCCTCCTCCACTCTTCCGTTTTCCCGCCTTATTCTTTATACTTTTTTCTTTCCCTACCACCTTTCTCATCCCTTGACGCAGACAGTCCCCTGTCCTCTACCTACCACACTCACGCTGCCCTTCGCGCTTCCCATGCTCGCTCTGATCCAGCATACCTCCCCCTTTCTCTAACCTGCTATTGAATACACCCCACGGTTCTGTGTCACTACATTTACACCTCGTATTCCTTGGTATTTCTGTTTGCTTAAGTTTTCATATTTTTTTTCACCCTGTTTCTTAATAATCGGTCCTCTCTTCTCTTCCCCATCCCCTCCGCCTTTCTCCGCTTCTTACACTATCTCCCTTTTATTTACCATGTCCATTTTTTTATTCCACTTAGCTTAAATCCCCTTGCTTCCTCACATAGCTTATGTCTTTTCCTGCTTTTTCACTTATCCGTCCATTCTTCCCCTTCGCTAGATTCTCCTCCTCTATTCCCTCCTTTTCGACCCCCTCCCTCCTAGCTCCTGGACTCCTCCTTCTCTCGTCTCCCTCACCCCCATCTCTTTCTTTACCTTCCTTCCCCTTTCGTCTCCGTTCACCCCAGTTCCACCCACTCCGCCACCAATAACCAACTGGTATATATAACAAATCTGTTGTCCCCATCGACGGCTAAGGGGAAATCAAGTGTAAATTCAAATAAATTATTAACAATCACATACTGTCTGTTATTCCCCGCACATAAAACTGGCACATTTCTTAAAAATAAATAAAATGTCACCTCAATTTCTTTTCCCCAATATCGGAGACCAATGGATGTATAGACTTCAGCAAAACCATGAGATAAAGATATTACAATGGGCCGGTATGTGGGGGCCATTGTTATAGCCAGGTGTTACCACCTCCACGATCGGGTTGATAACAAAATACCCGTCCCTTTCACAAAATAACTAACGTGACATATAATATATGTCAGTTGACACTAAATTTTCTCTTGAAAACGCTTGTTTGTAAGTGAATAGGAAATGAAGTTAGCAATAAGTTTACGGATTTTGTTCTGCACAAAGTTGTTAGGGCAAGCTTGCCCAGCAACATTCTCTCATGATGTTTGTTCATGTTTCTTCCCTTTCGAATAAATGATTGAAAACATGGCCAAAGTCTGAACACGCACTATAGAAGCTCAATATTTATTTATTTGTGAATGAGTAAGTATTTTGGTAATGAATAGTACTCAGTCTAAATTGGAGAGCGGGGAACAGGCTGAAATACTATTCAGCTGCGAGACATATAACAATGGTTCCTGCACTCCCAGATGAAAGGGGAATCTGAAGTGTTTTTTACACCGCATACGGGCCGGTTGATGGAAATATCTTTAACTCCAGTTTTCTGGAAGTCTAGTCCACTAGTCACTGATATTGGGAATGAAATTGAAGTGACATTTTATCTTTTTCAAGAAAATGTGCCCAGTTTTATTTGTGGGAACAGACACGATATATGATTTTAATAATTTATTATGAATTTGGTTTTCCCCCTAGCCCCCCGATGGAGACAACAAAACAAAAGCAAGAAAGACATGTCCCACAGCCTATACTCTCCTGCACATCCTTGATCCTTGCGTGTTTTGTGTTGTGTGTAGGTTAGACTCTCCAGTATTACGATTGCCCTTTCCACTTAACGTTCCTGGCACCAAACAAGACGTAATTTTTTTCTCTGATGTATGGGTTTCCTTCCAAAGTGTTGCAGGCTATCTTAAGGACCACCGAATAGTACATGTGGAACTGTATTTTTGTGAAAATTTCATATACAATCTTGCAACCCAAGTTTTTATAAATCAAAATTGTATGAGGATTCCAAAATCATGGTGTCATTTTTTAATGTTGTTCTTGGATTGAATTTAGGGGGGCAAAAGTTTACATGGATTTATACAGGGGGCAAAATATAAAGGGGGGCAAAATTGTTTTAAAGTATATACTACATGTTCAGTACCTTTAAGGATTACAGAAAGTATAGTTTGCCTTACCTGAGAGTGTATAGTACAGAGTTACAAGTTAAAAACGGGTTCAAGGTCCCACTGGGGGTATAAATTCCGATTCATCGGTTTGTTCTAAAAATGGGCCAAATTGTTCGTCTTACTGTAAGAAGCGAAAATATAAAACGGTCGCGTTGTAATGAAGTTTGCTATAATTAAGCGGGAAAATGGCCGTGGTCCACAGGGTCTCTAAAAGTCCCACTTGAAAGGGAAACACCCAGAATTATAACATTTTCTTATGTAGTATGACCCAATGAACGATTTAAAACCAGTTTCAACAAAATCGGCATTCTATAATTAGACCAGAAACATTCTTGAGCTATTGATCTAACACAATAGGTCTCGTAAATATGGCCAACTTACCTTTTTTTTTTAGAAACCTATGAGCAGACGCCCGAACAGACTGGTATCAATTTTAAATCCAATTAAACACTTTTATGTTTTTACCCTGTACAAAGTTTGCTCCCTTATAAACACCCAGAACACATTTTAAAACATGGACACCCAGATTCCGATTCTCATGAAATCGGTATTGGAAAAAACATTGGTGTCAAAATGGTATATGAAAAAAACTAAACCAAAACAATCCATTCCAGTTCCCCATCTACTGAAACAAGGTATGTTTGGTACTACAATGAATAATTTTCCATTCTGATTTGTTGAAAATGGTTATTTTCATTTGTGCAATTTTAACGCCAACTTGTACAAAAATGGACTACTCGGCTCCACCAGACACCTGCATTCAGAGGGTGATAGGGTAAAATTACCAGGCCATATATCGGACAATTTTCACTTTTTGGCTTACTTTTGGCTTACTAGGGCTTACTTGCGGGAGAGAGTAAGGGAAATGCATTCATTTGTTTACACGCATTTAATTCCGACATGCATCGCGGGGGAGTAATGATTAGATAAGGTGTTAACCAACACTGTAATTAAGTTGTTGTCTAGTATATATCTTAGTTTTAGAGACAAGAAAGAATGGTGGAAAGATGGCAGGTCATTGGCAAAAAGGATGCGATGAAGTACACTGCTTAAAACTATGTTATTTGTTATGGAAACCAAACCAGAAAGCGCTCCAGTACGGAATTCTTGAACGGTGATATTATCAAGGATAGTAGACTTAAGAGATAGATGAATTACTTTAAGAACTAGTTCAATGCAGAATGAGCTTGACGAAAGGTAAGATATCGCCAAGTTCGTCCTCTTACAAGAGTTCACAATCGATATGGACCCCTTCATGGCAGTATTGAATGGATAGAGCCATTTAGAATGCTGAAAGAGAAATTAATGCTGCAACAGACCCCAAAATTCTCACTTGAGATTCGCAAGGAAGGACGGTGACGATCAGAACAGATCATGGCTACTAAGAAAATGCCAACTAATTGGACAAAAGGAAAACACACGCAGAAATGGAAATTTTCCATTGCTAGAAAGAGAGACCTTCCTACTTCCAAACACAGGGATATTACCCTGCTCAGTGTTGATAGAAAACACTTTCTTCATAATTCTGTTAACAAAACGATAAATGAAGTCGATCTAGGAGAGTGAAACCATGCTGAATGCCCGAGGGAGTAGATCTTGTCAGATCAGATATTCTGGTTAAATCAAATAATAGAAGAAAACAGTCTGACGAAACATGATTTTAGAAACAGCTCTGATCTGTTTGCAATGTCTCTGACTGTAGAATTATTGTCTCTAAATAAATCAAAGTTGTAAACATCAGAAATCTCCTACCAAACCTACCATCTTCTAGCAGTGAAGTGTGAGAGAAAACGTCCCATGGGTTCGACAGGGGACACGGAAGTTTAACAATTCCAAGGGGGCATTTGGTCCCTTTCCTCTCTGGATTTTATGAGAACTGCATGTGCCCAATGGAAGACTGGTCTTGATCCTATTAAGGCGCGATTTAGGTACCCAAAAGGAGACGCTGGAAGGTCTTGAGTCTGAGTATGTCGGTGATACTGCTTTCTATAATAGTCAAAACAAAAGAGGCAGACAACAACGGAATCCATCGAAAACCTGCTGTAAAACGTTAAGTGAATATGAGGCATAGAAATCACGCCACTTGGCTAATTCCAAGCAGAACCGCCTAAGGTATATTTCAGGTTAATAAAGAAACATTCAGGTTGTTAGGCCACTTAAATACTTGGGCTTAATAAAAGTGCCGATGGCCAGCCCCCCAAAAATCAAATTACAGAATGGCCAAGTTGTTGTTGTTGTTGTTGTTGTTGGTTGTGAGCTTTATTTATACACGGTTAAAAATACAAAACCTACAAAATCAACTAGAGTTGTTTTTCAGTAGGTCCGCTGAAATTCCAACAAGTGATATAAATATAATCAAACGATTTAAAAAAAATATACAAAGAAGATAAAAACTAAGAAGACAAGATTAAAATATAATTCCAATTTAGATAAAAGAAATGTTACAAAGGATTATACCAAATTAATTTTTTCTTTAAAATTTCATATAGTGAGCCAGCACTTTTCAATCAACATTTAATGAGTTCCAGAATATTGCACCAGTGTAAGATATACTGCGCTTTTGTATTCAAGATGAGGAAATGGGGGCTGACAGTTGCATTGAGGATCTTGTATATCTCTGGTCATGTAATGAAACGATTGGTCAGATAAGTAAGGGGCAAGGTTTATTGATTATTTTGTAATGGAACATCATGATGAAATTTATATTCTGTTCATATAGGTTTCCAACTAAAGTGTTGGAGAGACTCAGTGGCTGGAATCGAACCCATTTCGTCCAGTAATAATGTTGGCGGCACGGTTTTGCAAAAGTTGCAACCTATTTTCTGGGATGACAGACAGTACCCAACGAACATTGCAGTAATCAAAATGAGATTCAACAGATACCATTATACCCATGTCAAGTTAAAGGGTAGGCAAGAACTTTTGGCTTTTTTAAGCATAAAAATTCCAGGCAGGGATGTAGAACATAATTAGCGTGATCTGTCATGAGAGAGTCTCGTCAATGACAACACCAAGATGCTTACATGACTTTACCCTTTTTAAGACAAGAGTCGTGGATTTTACCCAAAAAATCCTCATTATTAAGTGAAGGATTCTTTTTGAGGAGTGCCCATTATCATAACCTATGTATTAGAACACTTCAACTAAAGTTGTTGCGGATTCAACAAGTTTTTTATGGTTCTCGAGATCGGCGTTTCCGTTTATATAAACAATGTCTACAATATCTTTACCATGAACATAGAATTGCAGGTCATCTGCATACATACTCAAAGTTGATGAATGAACCATCATTAGCATGTCATTATATGAAACAATGAAGAGTAATGGCCAAGAATTGAACCTGGGGTATACCACATGAACTAATAGCTTTATTAGATAACACAATACTTTCCAGTGATATGCTTTTTTCCTCAGGTAGCGTTTAAAAACACGACGATCAAATCATTTCAGACGCAATTTGGTGAGTTTTGGAGCACAAGGGTGTGTAACCGTATGAAGGCTTTTCAGGTCTAACATAACCATACCCACAGATGCCCCTTGTCACTTGCATCATACCAATCGATCGTAGCATTCGAAGAGCGGTGGCTGTAGAGTGCAACGTTTAAACCCCGATTGATGGTGTAAACAATAACCATTCTCATTCAGAAAGGTACAATGGTCCAAAACAGCTCTTTCACAGAGTTTAGAAATTACTTGAAGAATGATAGGGTTGCTTTAATTGCAGTGGGGTCGAACGGTCGCCATTTTTGAAAATAGGGCACAGACGCACATGTTTCCATTATCTGGAAAAAACTGTGCGATAATGACCGATGAATGATGATATGTTAATGGTGCGCACACTGATTTACCAGCTATCTTAAGAAGACGAGATGGTATTTCGTCTGTACAGTCGCTTTGTTATCAGTTAATGCACAAAGGTTTTTATATACCATAGTCATTTGGGACGGGTTGAAACTTGAACTGAGTATCATTGATGATGGTAGCATTATATTGGTACATCACTGTTTACATATGTTGACACTGGGATTTAGCTGCCACGCAGGACCCACATTTGCAAATGATCATCATGGCATTAGCAATTTCATTGGCTGCTTTCACAACCTAAATTTATAGACAATTTTTATTTATAGATGAACGTTCTAGATTTAGGCACAACCTGCCTGATACATTCCAAGCTTTACGTGGGTCTTTACCGCATTTAGGAAATGTCATCCGAAAGGAAAGTTCAATTTACTATTTAATTGCTCTAGTTATTGGTTTCTCTGTGACCGATAGGCAGACAGTAATCGTAGATCCGCGTTAATAGATTACGCTGAGAACATCGCGCGTGGCATATGCTTGGAATATCACTGGTGAGCCAAGAGGAGGAGATGATTTTGCCGCCGGACTCTTTTCTTTTTAACAGGAGCATAATAATAATAATTAATATGCAGGCATTTATAAGCGCTCTTACGCAATCGGTTATCACCGCGCTTGGTTACACTTACTATATATTACGCTTGCCGTTAGGATAAATCGTCACAATCAATTTCGACTCATTTAGGAGGGCTGACTCTAAGACACTGCCTTACAAGCGCACATGCCTATCAGCACTTAGAGATTGTAATATCACCCATCACATGACAGCTCCCATATTTCGCTTGGTCGACGAAGCAAGTGAGGTAAAAGTGCCTTGCCAAAGTTGCACAACACATTGGCAGCAGCGGGGTTCGAAACCCACAACCTTGGGATCATGAGTCGGCAGTCATATCCACTGGGACCAAGTGCCTCAGGGACTATCAGCCACAGATTTAAAAGCATGTCAAAAAGCATAAATACAAACATACATTATCACAGTTGTAATAAAGTCCCAATTAATAGAGTTCATATCATTTATAAAACCGCAGTATCATTAAACTTTGCTAGAACATCTACCCTACTCTGTATTATGTTTGTTAGGAACTGATCCTACCTTTTCCATGTGACAACAAAATTGATGGTCACTTACACCGAATGTATAACCCCCGCTGTTTTTTTACCTATTCAACATTAGCAACATACACATGATCTAACAGTGAAGATGTGGTCTCGGTAACTCTAGTTGGTTGCGATAGTTGGTTAGATTAAAACTGTCACAAAACACAATTAACTACGGTATAAAGGCAGGTTTGATCGGCAGTCGATACACTTTATTCACCCAATAATAATGACATCTTTTACATTCATTTGCAATAGATTGCCCAGAACATTGGCAAAAAGATTTTCAAACAGGTTAATAGGCGACTGTGGCCTGTACCATTGATTAACAATAATTGGTTTTGCATTACTATCGATTTCAAGGGAATAATAATTTCAAGATCCAGGTGGAAGAGATCATTTCTAACATGATGCTTATATTGTTTTGCCGCTACATAAAAGGCCACACCACCACCGTTACGTGAGCGATCATGCGATAGATAGTAAGTCGTCAATAGCAACCAAATTCATCTGGAATAGCATATCAGCCGAGTTTCAGGCATAGGGAAAGGGGCTTTTCAGAATTTGACGCCATATTCGATTTTACCCAGTCCCCGTAAAAAATATTCAAAAAAGCAAGATTTAGACCAGTGTTGTCGACAAACACAATATCAGTTCGTACGACTTAGATTCAAGCCCAAATACACCAACAAGAACAAAACATAATATCATTATCAGAATTGCCATTATGATTGGTATAGGCAATGTTATTTTTAACAACATTTGGTACAAATCATCACATGGTATGTTATCAATACATTTTTTAAACTTTCATAGCCAAAGAGAATTGGAAAATTCTTCACACTGAACCACCCCCCATCCGTCGGAACCATCAGCGTGGAAACGGTAATATTACCATTAATACAGTTGAGTGACACGAGACGACATCATTAGGGCTATCATTAACGGATGTAGTATGATTATTAACGGTAGTAGAGACATTATCAGCAATACCACCATTTACAATATTTTCATACATATCATATTATCATGTACATGAATACCGAACTTTACAATGTCAGAAAACCAAAAAAGTTGTGTTACAGCTAGCAGGATCCTTACCATCAAACATGTGTTAGGTTCTTGTGAGAACATCTTCAATAATGCCTTACAAACATAATCACAGTATTTAAAAACGTATCAGTGCCACCACTACATCTGGAATCAACTATTGGAAATATTGATATGATGAATGCTGTCACCCACCATTAAATTCCAGGACCTGTGAGAAGAAAACAACATATAGGAATTTCAACAATATTAGGATAAAAAACATTTAGTCTAAAGTGTGAGAAAATATCAGAATATTGATAGCATCGGTTTGTCGAAACCGTCTCAAAATCGGAAACAGATGTGTTTGCATATATGTGTGTAACAGTTAATTGAATGCTCAATGATATGTTTAAAACATTGGAACAATAAAAAGATTTTTTTCACAAAGGCACTTATGGAAGGCCAATACGGGGGCATGGAATGATTTTCGGCACTCTCGATGTGGCCGCCAAATCCGGCCCAATGAAAAATGTGTTCTGCAATACTGGGAATTTGTGGCCAAGACGAGTTACATGGTAAACACGTTATTGATAAATGTTTTCTGGTATTGATTGAGAGTCCGCAGTTATAACAACCCGAGGTAAAGTGTCACGATCACGAGGTTCGTGTTGCCCACTGGAAGCGTGGTGATCGCGGGTGGTTGTTGTGTGGTTGGTAGCGCGGAAAGTTGACTGCAGCTCTCCGTGAGCTAGAGCTAGATAAAGTGTGAAAAGATGCCACATAAGATGGATTCAAGATGAAAATTTACAACGCATGTGCCCTGTACACACCTATGTTGGACACTTAACAGAAGGTAAGTTTGTCCTTCTTGCTGTCAAATGAGATTGACAAAAACAAAATATCTAACGTTGAACAGTACTTTGCGACCAAATTTATATTAGGCATTACGAAAGAAAGAAAGGTATGAATTACTAATTGTCAGTCTTTTTATTTACATTATTGAGGTTTTCCCATGTTGTCTTATTATTATTCTAGTTCTCTGATCGCAAGCTTTTTAAAATGTGTGTTTTGTATTATTAAAACAGTCAAAATGGCAAAAACCGTAAGTAAATAAAGCATTGTTGCAGTGAATAGGGTACTTAGTCATTTTGTTTACTTCATTCGTTTTTTGCAAAATACAGTAAAGCTTAAAATATTGAATCTCTTCCTGCATATAAATTATTTTGATCAGCAAATTAGGTCATTCTCATAAAGGATATTTAGATTAATTAAAAATAGTTCCAGTAAGACTAAATTTGTTTTAAATTGTGTGAACTACGGAAAATATGGTTGTCCATCACAACAATCTGCAAAGCAAAATAAGTGCTGATATACATGTATTTTTTTTATTTAGTCTGTTATCGTTATAGAACACTTATATACAATGATGGTTCTCGTAAAGTTATTTGCTGCAGTATATTTCTTAATATTCCAATGATGATTTATAGTAAATTGCAAGCATATATGAAAAACTGACAACCCCGAAGCCATTTTTGTACCTTCATTTTTTTAATAAATAAGAAGCTCGTGCTATTGAGTGATTAGAAGTGGGTTCGATCATTTTCTAGTGGTTTTTACACATGCTAAACATGAACCGATACCCCTGCGCCAGGACGGAGATCATTAATATACAGAAAACGTGTCGTTTGTAATAGTCTTCAATTTTATAAAACTGATGAGAAAAGCTCATTTCATACAGGTATTGCACATAACTGATGTCTGTTAATCATCTCTGCTCTCTTCACTTTCTCTCTTCTCTCACTCTCTTCTCCATGTCAGCTTCTTCTTCTTTTCACTTCCCTTAAGGAGTTGCAAATTGGGTCTTGATTTTCTGACGATCGTTCAAACTAATCATTGAACCTTTACGCGCCTTCCCTACCGAAGTCGAATTGTTTAAGTCGAAGGCGAACTGTGCTATACTTAACAATTAATTGACAGCAAAAGGTCGGGAATGGAAGTATACAATCGATTTTAAACAGGTAATGTGACTGTGAGGGAGTATTGTATTTGTAAATGCCTATATTTTTAACAGAAACATGTTTTTAATTTGAATAAAAAATTGAGATTATTAAAAAAATATGCCAAGATCCAAACTTTTTATCCAAAACCAATGCTTGTGTTATTTTGTTTTGTTTTGGGCCTTTTACAAAAAGTAATTTTAACTTTCCCATGGCCTTTAAACTTCTAAAAGTTTCAAATGTGTATTTTATAAAGTTTTACTGAAAAATACACACATTTTTATTGAATTTGTCATTTTTTTTTTTTTTTTTTTTTTTTTAAAATAAGTAAAAATAACTATTATTAAAATGGCACGTAGTTTTACAAGCACCTTAAAACAAATCGTCAAGTAATAACCTATCAATAGCATAATCTTTTCGGACTTAGGTAAATTCGGAATCGGTAGGGGGGTACCCCTTTAGGAATAAACTTCGATTTACTGGCATTGTGATCAGCAGTTCTTTCGGACAAATAATGAATACTCCGCTCTTAACGATCGTCACAATTACGCTACAGGAGCATAATGGTGGTCAAAATCTCAGATAATCATACTAACTTGTTCTAGAGCTCATTTCACCTGATGGACAACAATAATTGGTTATCAGTATTTAGGCATAGGCTGCCTTAAGGGGTCAAATTTAGATTACTTTAAATTGTGTATTATGGATTTTAATTCTTTCCTAACGATAAAAAATATAGCTGGCTTATTCTGCGTTTTTTCCAATTTTTGTTTTTTTTTTTCCGTTTTTTTTTTTTTTGTTTGTGTGTGTTGTGTTTTGTTTGTTTTTGGTTTATTGCTTCAGGGTAAAATAAGTTCCAGATGCTACTGGTAATAAATTATTAGGGAATGCTTCGAATCTTTTGAATGAAATTGGTGTCAAAATTCTTCATGTTTTGTATGAGACCAGAAATAATTTGTACTTATCGTATGCCCTTTGGTTGTCTAAATAAAAAAAATGCAATACGGGTCCAACGTTAAAGATACCTTAAAGAGACATTGAGGAGATTGCCGCAAGAAGCGCGCCCCCAATTTTCTCGAACCCCGGTTTTTACATATTTGGAAGGCTTACCAATGTATTAGATCACCCTAAATGAATAAGCGAATACGCCGTCTTTATGTAATAAGATGATGATTAGTGTTTCTGTCGTGAACGACAGAAGTCAAAGCACGGTTTTGATTTTTTTTTTGGAGAAATTTGTATCCTAAAAAAATCTCCTCCTGTCACTTTAGATTACGCTCTAAATTCGATATGAATGCCAAACGTTTAGAGTGAGTATTGCCACTTTGTTATGGTGTTTGTTGTTGTAACGAGTGACGAACAATTCTACGAATCTTCAGCAAAATCGGGTATCTGAAACCCCCCCCCCACCGGATTACCTGAAACGTAAAAGCCGGATACTCAAATCATATTTAAAAACTCGCGAGTTGGTAATGCTAACTCTGGAACTCCTTTCTCAATAAAGACGCAAAAGGCGTTTTGTCCAATTTTAACGGCCAAATTTCAACTTCCGTGTTTATTTTCATTCTTTCTTTATATAAGTGTTAAAAAAAAACTTTTTCTCTTTTTCTTTCTTTTCTGATTTTTCAATTTTATGCCCAAGATAAATGATCTTGGTTATAAATTGCAACTATCAATGTCGAAATTTAATATCGTATTCAAGTATGGCGATCCCGGAAAAATTGCTACACGCCTGTTAGGAGCGATAACACACTTCTCAGTGGTGCTCAGAAAAAATTCTTTTTTTCTAGAAAAAAGCATATGTCGCTCTAATATAGCAGTCATAGAATCAGGGCTGGCTAAAGGAGACGACGAATTTAAAAATTGAAGGAAATATGGGCTTCATCTGACTCAAAAAAAGGTTTTCACAATATATTCGCTCCCTGTTTGCACATGATACCCAGTTTCAACACTACAAGACTCATTGGATAACACAGACAGGTACTGTAACTAATGCTGAGTGCACCAAAGCAAGGGAACCAAACAAGGACAGGAACCACTAAATCAAATGCCACCAAAGACTAAAAGTCAACGACCAGCTACGAGTTCAGGACCTGGCTGCAAGATGTGATTGAAGCGAGTAACTGTTGAAAAAACCATTGATGATATAAAAGGCTATGCTGTGACCTTATAGTAAAAGTGGCTGCACTTTCAATAAGTCAATAAATGACAAATAAGTCTGATGAAATGCAACTCTGATGAACAAACGAATAAATCAAGGAAGACATGCGGAAACTAGTCGATATGATGATTTTTGGTGAAATTGAAGGGTTTTAAAAATGAGATTGTAGTAATTGCGAGCATATACTAAAGCAGAATTTGAAAAAGGTGCAACAAAAGTAGCTGATCTGGACGCGTAGATCCAGGAGGAATAAACCTTAGAATCTCCAATTGTGCTATGAAGGCGACGAATTGGATTATGACAAATGATTCCATGGAGAAATTCTCTGCTATGTCATTAGAAAAACTTTAGATATCAAGCTTGGAGATGATGCCTCCAGAGAGCCCCAGAGTAGGCCCCAGGCGACCTGGCAAGGCCCGGGGACATCATAGTGGACTCCTC
>JAMKCH010026490.1:0-38227 GCA_023653785.1 Ophioderma brevispina
CTTTTTGAAGTACCGAACCCCCCCCCAAAAAATCCTGCGTACGGCCCGGACACCATTAAGGGTTTTGTGGGGTTGTTATACAGGGTTAATTTGGCAAATTGTGTTTATCATTTAAAGTTTTGAGCATGAAATATAAGCTTTATTTGCTTTGAGTTTGACTAAATCGGACATTCGGTCCGTAGTGATGACAGTTTTAGTCAAACGACATGAGGAAACGCAGAACATTTCTTTCTGTTTTTCTTATTTTAATTCTTAGCATTTTATTGTTTATTGAGTCCTTCTGAACACATCTTTGGCGAATTTCTGACACAATGCTTGTATTTTTTAATCAAAAACTTATACAAAACCTTAGTAAATGGTTATTTTATGTTTATCTAAAGTCTATCTGCGAAATTAAAATAATTTGTAATAATTAATCCAATTAATTCCTTAATTGAGAAAGTTTAAGAACTATCTAAACGTTGACCTGCTTTTTGAACATTTCGATTTTGGCAAAGTTCTAGCACGCAAAACACGAGTTCTCATCAAAAGTATAAAGGGATACATACTTCAAATTGGACCAGATGATGCTCTAATGTTGTTCTTTGTGATTGAACTAAATGGATGGATTTTTATAACTGACAGGAAGGCATTTTTGCACAAAAATGGAAGTCCAATTATTTTTTTCAATTTTCGGCAAACAAAGATGTAGAAAAAAACCTGTGAATACCCCCTTTCCAGTTGAGTATGAACATAGTTTTAGTTCATTCACAAGATGTTGAAACTACAACAATTTCCCATTTGTTCCTTGTGATAGCAACAATAGTTTTTGAGTTAGAATGTTTTACGTAATCCAAGCTAGCAAAATAAGGGTTCCAATTATGTCGCCGGTGGTGGTTTCCATGGCAACCAGTCACACGACCAATTATTTTTTTTTTTTTTTTTTTTTTAAAATTAGGTTAAAAACGCGTGTTTTTTTGTTTTTTAAAATTATATAACATTTTACTTATATATGCCAGAATTATCAGTTTACTTTTTTGCGTTCATACCCAAAAACCCCACAGGGTCAATCAATGAGAGGAGATTGATCTACCAATTAAAGTAAGGCAGCAATTCTAATTTGAAATTTTACTCTGTTGAAGTTTCTATAAGTGGCATGTATCACACAATGAATGCTCCAACAAAATACCAAATCTTGTAACAATTTGCACATTTTCCACTTGTTTACTTTTAAAAATTCACTAACAGGGCAGCGCCAAGGGGGGGGGGCAGATGGTGCGGCCGCCCACTGTAAGAGTTTCAAAATTCAGAAAAAAAAAGGATTGTAAGCAAAAAAAATGTGTTTAAAATGAGGGTTTTTTATCTTGGTATGAGTCAATTTTGTATTTTCGCCCCTCCTGAGATTTAACCCTGGCGCCGTCCTTGATTCACCAAATCATTCAATTTGGACCCCTCAAAAAAGTTTTCAGAACAATTTACGCATGAAAATAAAGACATTTTGATCACTGTGTTCAAAATTATTGCTCTGCAGGAAACTTATGTAATGGGTTGCACTGGCCACCAGCAATTATTACAATTTGACACAAATTAAGGAATTACACAATCATTCAATAGGACATAACATATATCAAACTAAAAAGACAATTGTGATGCAATATGGGAAAACCCGCCAATGGTGGGAAATTTATATTTGAGATTTTACTATCACTGCAGAAATATTAAGTTTCCATAACGTTTACTTCTTCCTTTTGATACCACACTCCAAAGTTACGTCTATTACAATCTGAACAAAATAAAGTATAATATAACAGATTTTAAGCGATTTTCTTTATTTTTTCAAAACTGTCATGTGCGACATGGGGCGGGTTTTCCAGATCACATCACAATTAATTACCTTTTACTGCAATTTTAATGCTGTAGGTGTTGTCTTAATTGTAACCAACATGAGTACATGGTATTTGGATATTAACTAGAATTTGCGTTCTGTGTAGTTATTGATATAGTATATCATGCAACTTCTTAGGGAGGAGTCAATAATATTCCATGGGATGGGACGCTAGGGAATACAAACGATTTTCACAAGGAGGGGAGGCAGTACATGAACGTTAAATTGAAAAATTCATTAAATCAGGAGAATGTGAATTTTTTTTAATGGAAAGGAAGGGAGAATACAAAATTTATTGCTGAAAAAGGAATTCCTCCTTTTCCCCCGCACAAAATAATGACCACTCCATAAGTCACCAGGAAATTACTCAAGAATCGCTGGCATAAGATTCAGCATGCTAAGCATTTGAACTCAAGTTTTGACAAAAGACAGTTACTGCAGTTGTCATGCTCTCAAACATGATACAAAGTTTTCATATTGATTTTATTAATACTGGAATGCTGTGATTATTAGACATAACAAAGCTCATTTAGATGTTTTATCTAAAAACAGGGTTTCATGTTGTAAGTACAACCAAAATATAGAAACTTTTGGAAATATGGTTACCACTGCTAGTTATATTACACGCTCCAATAAATAGAAAATTTGGAAATATTTGTGCCATTGTAAGTTACACATACAATAAATAGCCTCTTATATTTTAAAAAGACTCCATCTGGCAAAGGTATGATGGTTTTATTGGTTTTTAATTGTTAATGCTAAGAATAAACCTAAAAATTGTTGATTGGCTAAACCGACCGACCCGATTTTTACCGCCGACCCTAACTATTTTGTATTTTTTTGTGATCATGAAAACGTTGGACATGCAAAAACAGAATTTATGACGTCATAATTTGGTACTCTAAAGGATTGCAGACTTCAAAATGACAATAAAAAGATGTGTTACAGAAAACGTGAAGAGTGCCATTTATTTGTGATGTGTGTCCTATTGTGTGTTCTTGTATGTGAAACGTAAAAAAAAAATCAACCTACCACCCTATTTTTTTTCTATGTTACCCATTCAAACAATTTTTTTAGGCCTAATATATTCCATAATGGTTAAAGGATTGCAGTTGTCAGTAGCAAGATCCGCCTTTGGATAAAATGGTCCTTACCCAGAAATGACCATAAAATAAAAAACCCCCTGAAACCAATTTAGTCCAAACTTTGACTATGGTAGGATTGAACTCTCCTACACATTTTTTTTGCAGTTTCAAGACTGGGTGATTTGTTTTAAGTGTTTTTATTTATTTTTAAAAATTTTCCTAATTTATTACAATACCTAATTTTTCCGCAGCCTAAATAGGAACTGTGCTTTTAACTGAAACTTTATGGATTTGTTTGTATAAACAAAATACCTAAATCTCACATTGGCTTTTTTGAATCAAGTGTTGTTTAATTCATTAGAAAAAAATATTTTAGGGACAATTATTTAGGAAAATTATAAACAACCTATTATTCAAATAGAAAAATACCGTCGCGGTTCTCAGCACCGCTATCCCCCTGGGCGGTAGCTGTTTACAATTTTAAATTCAGAATCAGCTGCAAATCCCCCTTAAACCCCAAAATCCCTTAAAACCCCAACCCCCCTTAACCTGGGCAACCCCCCTTAAACTCGTGCAACCCACCTTAAACCACAACAAGCCCCCTTAAGCCCAGACCACCCCCCTTAAAAAACCCGTACATCCTTTAAAAAAAAACCCGAAACCCACTTAATAAACCCCAGCAATCCCCCTTAAGCCCAGACAACCCCCCTTAACCCGGACAACCCATGTGCAACGTCCGCGCAAATGCTACGCACATGCGCCATACGTGCATGCGCGTGCATGTGTGCACGTCTGCGCTTGTATACGCGTATTATGTGCCACAAAACCCCTTAAACCCCCCAAAACCCCCTTAAACCAAAATCCCCTTAACCCCAAACAAACCCCCTTAAACCTGGACAACCCCCCTAAACTTGGCAACCCCCCTTAACCACAACAAGCACCTTAAGCCCAGACAAACACCCCTGAAACCCCGGACAACCGTTTAAAAACCCGGACACCCACCTTACTAAACCCCACATCCCCCTTAGTCCAGACACCCCCCTTTAAACCCGGACAACCCCTTTAAAAACCCAGACAACCCACCTAAAACCCCACATCCCCCTTAAACCCAACAACCCCCTACAACAGCTGGACAACCCCCCTTAAACCCGACAATCCCCTTAAAACCTGGACACCCCCCTTAACTCGTGCAACCCACCTAAACCACAACAAGCCCCTTAAGCCCAGCAAACCCCCTTAAACCCGACAACCCCCTTTAAACCCGGACAAAACCCACCTTAACCCCAACAATCCCCCTTATGTTAAGACAACCACCCTTAAAAACCCGGACAACCCCCTTAAACCCAGACAACCCACCTTAAACCCCAACATCCCCCTTAAACCCAACAACCCCCTTAAAGCTGGACAACCTCCCTTAAACCCGACAAAAACCCCCCTTAAAACATGGACACCCCACTTAAACTCGTGCCACCCACTTTAAACCACACAAGCCCCCCTTACGGCCCAGACACCCCCCTTAAACCCCAACACTCCCCTTAAACCCACAACCCCCCTTAACAGCTGGACAACCCCCCTTAACACCCGGACAAAACCCCCTTAAACCCGCCAAACCCCTTTAAAAACCCAGACAACCTCCCTTACCCCCCCACAATCCCCCTTAAACCACACCCCCTTAAAGCTGGACAACCCCCCTTAAACCCGTACAACCCCCCTTTAACCTACGGACAACCCACCTTAACCTATCAGCCGCGAGAGTACATGATTCCCCCCCCCCTCCATCAAGTTTCATCAAATCGGACTATTATCTTCATATAGTTTGTTCAACAGCTTTTTGGGTAAAAAATACTCCCAAATTAACTCATTAATTATGCCAAATTAGGTACCTAATAGCATATGCCACGCCCCCATAATCTAATCAGATTGAGGGCATTGCAGTCCGATCCCACCCACCAAGTACATCACCATAACACCTTATGGGTCTCATGTTACCGCGTCACAAGATTGTTTGGGTAAAAATACCCCAAAATTCCTCATTTTATGCAAATTAGGTACCTAATTATGCATAAGGCCCACGCCCATAAGCTAATCAGATGAAAGGCATGTCAGTCGAATCCCACCCACCAAGTCCCATCACCAGAACCCTTATGGGTCTCATTTTATCGCGTTCACAAGTGTTGGGTAAAATCCCCAAATTAACTCAATTAATGCAATTAGGTACCTAATTAGCATATGCCATGCCCCATCTCTAATCAGATGAAGGTCATGGCATTCCGATCCCACCCCCAGTCACATCACCATCACCCTTATGGGTCTCATGTTATCGCGTTCACAAGATTGTTGGGTAAAAATACCCCAAATTAAACTCATTAATTATGCCAATTAGGTCCCTATTATGCAATATTCCACGCCCAAATCTAATCAGATGAAGGCATGGCAGTCGATCCCCCCCCCACCATTTACACCCATAAAACCCTTATGGTCCCTCCCCCCCTTAAACCCCAACACTCCCCTTAAACCCACAACCCCCCTTAAGCTGGACAAACGCCCCTTAAAACCCGGACAAAACCCCCCTTAAACCCGGACACCCCCTGTAAACCCAGACACCCCCCCTTAAACCACGACAACCCCCTAGAAACCCAATAACCCCCTTAAATCTGGACAAACCCCCTTAAACCCGGACACCCCCCTTAACCCGGACAACCCCCTTAAAAAAACAACCCGTACAACCCACCGTAAACTAATCAAGCGCGAGAGTACATGTTCCCCACCCCTCCAGCAATTTTCATCAAAATCGGACTTATGGATCTTCAGATAGTTTGTTCACAGCTTTTTGGGTAAAAATACCCCCAATTAACTCATTAATTATGGAAATTCGGTACCTAATTAGCAATGCCACGCCCATAACTAATCCGATGACGGGCATGGCAGTCCGATCCCACCGCCCAAGTCACATCACCATAACCCTTATGGGTCTCTTTTATCGCGTTCCAGATTGTTGGGTAAAATAACCCAAATTAACTCATTTAATTAGGCAATTAGGTACCTAATTAGCATAGCCATGCCCATACTCTAAATCAGATGAAGGGGCAGGCAGTCCGATCCCACCCACCAAGTCACATCAACCATAACCATTATGGGTCTCTGTTAATCGCGTTCACAAGATTGTTGGTAAAAAATAACCCCAATAACCTCATTAATTATGCAAATTAGGTTACCTAATTAGCATATGCCATCCCATAATCCTAATCAGATAAGGGCATGGCAGTCGATCCCACCCCCAAGTTAACATCACCATAACCCTGATGTCTCATGTTTATCGCGTTCCACAATTGTGTTGGACGCCGCCCGGACCCGACACCTACACAGACGGCCGCCGCCGACAGCCCTTGACTGATAGCATAATCCCCCTTCTGCTTTTCAAGCCAGAGTGATAACAACTCAATCTGCAAAATCTAACGTGAGAATTTTTCTAAATTGATTTTCCTTTCATATGACCCCTTATTTATCACCAGTGATTTGTAGTTCTTCTAGGAAAAATTAAGAAAAGTGGATACTTCAGTACTTCTCGAAATACTTTTCACAAAAAAAAGTGTTGTTGCGACATCTTTCTTTGCTTTTGATGACACACAGAAAAATAAAATATTGATAGATTTTTGAATATGTTTTTGACCATTAAAACAAACACTATCTTAAAACTCATCAATTACTTTGAAATAATTGAAAATACAATGTGTCAAGTTTTTTCACAAAATTGCCCCATTTTGGTCATTTTCTATACTGCCAACATCAGCCTTGTACAAATCATGGGATTTGAAAAGGCATACGTGACATATCTCTAAAATGCCTTATTGGAAAAATTAAAATTTGGCACACATGTTTCTTCACCATACCAACATTTCATGAATTCAACAAGATCTGGGCACGACGCTTAGCCGATAATCCTACCTTAGAGACAAATTAATACACTCCCAAGAATGTCAAAAGAAACCTAATAGTTCAATGCAAAAAATTGGTGGTTCAAATTCACCTCAAAATCTATTTGTCATGGAGGTTGATGCACACATCACCAGATACTTATAATACAAACTGGGCAGTTGAAACAGAGGCCACTCTAGCAGGGTGACCTATAGTTAAGAGTGTGGCGCTCGGATAAATTGTGAATTTTTTGCTCACAAGTACTTTAGGCATTGAGAATCCATAATTGATGGAAGCACTTGCCCACCCCCCTTAATGGCCCCAGCTTGGTTCAAGGTTATACATGTCAAGGGGTCAAAATGGTAAAAATTTTCCTGAATGTGTTAAAAGCAAACCATGGTGTTTGTCTGGTCACAAGGATTCCAAAAAGTATAGTTTACACTATCTAGCTATAGTTCCGAGCATGGGGTAAAAAACTGTAAATAAAATGGTGAAAAAGTAATTTTTGGTGTGTTACACAGGGTAAAAGTTAAAAGTAGTTGCTTGATTCGGTTAATATGTGGTGCAAATGGTTTCCCTAGCTTAAAGGATTGAAAAAGGAATAGTTTGCCTTATCGTATGCGTTAGTTTTCACATATCCAACAAAATAGGGTCACAGGCCCAATTAGAATCCAATAGCTGCCCATAGCTGTGGACTTATTCGCCATTTGGTCATAATAGAAACGTTAAGATAGTCAAACTATCCTATATTTCATCTAGTGAGCTTAAACAACAATTTGAACCAAATTTTACAAAAAGGGAGCAACTTTTAATCTTTTACCCCTGTACAAACCAAAATTGACCTTTTTACATTTTTATAGTTTACCCCATAATTCCTAAACTATAAGTCACAGTAGTATAAACTATCCTTTTTGGGAATCTTTGTAACCAGACAGGCATCATGGTGTGCTTTCAACACAATCGGAACAATTTAAAAAATTTACCCCTGATACCTTGAATTCCAAGTTGGGGGCCATGAAAGGGGTGTGGCAAGTGCTTCCATCATTTTTTTTTATATCAATTGTAGAAAGTACTTGTGTACCAATTCACAATTTTATCCAGATTTGCACACTCACATAAGATCTGTTTCACTACAGTCCCCCACTTACTCGATTGGTAGTGTCATTACAAAAAACAAGCCTCACTAGCTGGAATAAAAATATCTAAGTATGTTGTCAAAGCTAATAGAACTCTGGGGTTTATTTAAGCGCAACAGACATCAGGTTATAAAACAAACCTAAAGGAGGCCGCCTGCAAGTCTTGTCAACCATTACTGAATTATTCTTATTCTTATTTATAAGTGGTTGCACATTGCAATAACAACTTAACAACATATAAATGCCTATTGTGACGAAAAACACCTGTTTGGTATTTTTGATCGCCATTAAGAAAAACCAGGACAACGTCATCGGTTACTGATAACTGTATCCTTTTGCCCTCTGGGACAATTAAATTACAATGACGGACTTCATGTAGGGATTAAACATGGGAAGACTAGTTCATAACAACATCAACACGATGCCCCACGATTTGCATCATGCGTCCATGTATTTTTATCCTGCGAGGTGCGTTAGCGCCGAGCATGATTATAAATAAAAATAGCGGACGGTCGGATGCAGAGTTGTTGTTTGTAATGAACCAACTCTGTAGCATGTTTGAATCCTTTTCAACAATGAAAATCTTGATGAAAACTTAATATATATAACAAAGAACCTATTTTCACCTATAATACGAAAGTTCCCCGGTCAACAGAAATCTTTCCTCATAAAATATTTGAGCAAAATCTATACAAAACTGATTTAGTGAGATGTTTGTTGCCTTTGCAGTTGTTTACTCGGTGCCAATGTGAGAAACCAGTACATCGACCTAGGCGTACCACGTAAAGTTACTTCGTGCACAATGCGTAAGGCATGACACACTAAATTTACGTATCAACTTTGAGGTGATTACAAATCAACAATGGTACGTCCTGTACAAGGAATACAGGATTTGTTTAAAAGATAAATAAACAAGACAGGGCACGTCAAGCGTAAAGTGGCAAGGCACCATTTTCACAAAATATGAAATTTCTTCAATTGCTCTCATGATAGTCTAGGCCATTGGAAGAAAAGAGAATATATTTTACACATAAAAATAACATACCCAAAACAGATAGGGACCATTGATATGAGGAGAAAAGAATTCCAGGTAATTTGTAGGCCAATTTTTAAGTTTTCTAACTTTCATCAACCAAATGTGTGTATTTACATGAATATTTGACTCGTACTCACTGATATTAAACACCACAAAGGTATAGACCGGTCAAACAGTTGTTACATTAGCGTGAGAAAACATGCATACGGCGTGCGTGTGTTCTTGTGTTTAAACGCAATTTCGGGTCTGCTCGAATTTCCGGCTCTGCCGTTAAATTACACAATCGTTCTGTTTTACCCATAAGGAAGCTGATTTGGTCTTAATTATTTCGGGGGGGGTGTGGCTTTGTATATAAAAGCTTTAAAACCCATGCAAAAATATCGATTTTGAAGAAATTCTTGAGGGCGCACATTTTTTTTTTCAAAATGTGCCGTGTATCTTTAAGGTGAATGCTGTCATGCTATCAAGTGGAATTATTATTCCAAGTACATGCTTAGTAATCGAACCCTCATATTGCCCAACTATATCGCAATAGGAGCAGGGACAGATCCCAAACCAATTAATGAGTAATTTTTTTTTGTTTGAAAAAATAAGCTAGACTAAGTCCAAGTGACAACCTGTATTGGCTACTATAAGCAAGGTTGGATGCAGCTAAACCAAAAAATATCCGTGAATGAAAGAGGAAATGCCACAATATAAAGAGGCTGTTACATGACATGAAAAGGCATGTTTTCTATTAATTACACACAGTCTTCTGAAAGTCTTATGCTAAAATATAGTCTACTTTAAAATATAAGCTTTTTTTTTTTTTTTTTTTTTTTACTAAAATTTAAAAAAAATTAAAAAATGGTAAAAAAAATAATACAATTTTAAACCCCCAAAAAACCACACCACAAAACACAACTAATATCCAAATATACACTTTACCATATTTTTTAAAGGAAGGAAATGAACACTTTACCATATTTTTAAAGTAAAGGAACATGACAATTTACATATTTGTAAAGAAAGGAATGAACACTTGTACCCATTTTTAAGGAAGGAATGAAGTGGTAGTGCCAGAAAAAAAACTCTGGGCAAGCCAAAAACGGGCATGCCAAGTGAATGTCGGAGATCGCGGCAGAAATCACTTTTTTGTACAAAAGGTAGATTTTGCCCCCCACCCCAAGTGGCACCCCAATGTAAGGGAAAGATGAATCTCCCATTACAATACAGCTGAAATATTATGTGTAGATGCCTTTTACAGTGTATCACTGAGATACAGGAAACAAACACACTGACAAGGATGAAGATGTTTTAAATAATTTATGTAAAAAGGGCAATACAGGTATGCTTGGAATACCACTAATAGTCCTGGCAATTATATTGGATCAATAATCTGCACAAGGCAGTATTGATGTGAATATGAGGTGAGTCAACCCAAAGTCCACTACAGGTTATGGTTGCAGTAGGTTGCAGTAAACTTGTAAAAGATTTCAGTAAAATGGCATACCGCACCCCCACGATCTCGAAGCACCACCAGTAAAATACTTTGAATTCATTGCGTACTGCATTGAATTGTGGCATTTAAGGAAGTGATTGCAGTGACGATTTTGGAAGGATGACATTTGCGTGCCAGTACTGCAATGTCAGTGGAAGGATGCCGAACAGACCTTAACTAGCCTGGATAATATTTACTCGATTATGATTGGATATGAAACCTTGTAAAAGATATAGTTACATAATTTTACATAAAATCTTCTGCAAATGTTATTACCCTGTACAAATACTTAGGTACTCTTGCTAAGCAGGACTTCCTTTCTGTTGATTCATGTGCAATAAGATCCATCTTTTACTCCAAATGTCTCAAAACTCAAGAACTTTTCAGACCACCATGCAGTAAGGAAACTACAGGCTTTTATTCTTACGTCCTGCCTTCTACAGACAAAAGGGATATTCACATGCTTGGTTTGTACTTGTTGCGTGTGTTGTCATTGTACGTAGCTGTCTTGATCAGTGTACATATCAAGACATGCATAGATGGTAGTATAATATAGTCGTGTACACACGGTAGGGCTGAAACTCGGATTTTCAAAACTCTGGAGTGTCGATCGGGGTTTTGCGTTGTGGACGCATTCGGAGGTTAATTAAACTCCAGAGTTTTAGCGAGGGTTTCTCTAGCGGGATTTAATCCCCCTAAAAAACTTGGGGGTGAAGCCAAACTCCTCGATAACACTACGGAGTTTTTGGAGTGTCGTGCCGCTTGGGGATAGTGAGCAGAGGGACTCGCAAGGGTCATCTTTGTTAACAAATTCATGTGTTTGAATATCACGCGCGAAAGTGCACGGCTGCCGGTAGGCTGTCTTCTGGCGTCTTACACTCCGATATGAGTTCAGAGTTTCGTCGGGCCATAGTGTGGACCGCAACTTGAAGTGACGTAAAATAATTGCATTTAAATTTTCACCTATGGAGGTTTCAACCCTTGGGAGTGTTTGTGACGTGTGAAATGGCTTTATCATAACAATTTGTAAGCACACCTATCCACAACAAAGGTGCTCCAGACTTAATACAAACGGATAAAATACATAGACAAAGCAAGGTAATAATAAAAAGGACTACAACATGTGGCAAAATGTAAAATACTTAAAAGGCATTACCATCTAAAAAATTATTACTTAAAACATAATGCTTCTTAAAGGTTGCAACGAGAGATTTCACGTCTCAATAGTTTCTACGATATGTTGGTGAATTCATATAGATTAGACACTTCAATAGTTCCCTACACTACCATTTATTGGCTACAGAAATAACTTAAAATGAAAACAAAGTGGTAATTTGTACATGCTTACATGTCATAGATAACATAGCCTGAATTTCTTATTTGCTCCTATTATAGGGAAATTAGAAAAATTTCACAATTTTGTACCAAAGAACCGTTCTCAGCTTAATGCTTACAAATGGGGCTATTTTGACAGAGAGAGCTCTACACATGCAAAAATCAGAATTTTCACCTTTTTAAGGAACGTGTTTGGAAAACTTTCTCGTTGCACCTTTAAAATGTACATTAAATTGCAAATGTCAAAGCAAATACTGAAGGAAAGCACATAATCTATACAATTTAGAAAAATATCATACTCTAAAAATGCCCTTAAAGAGCCTGTTAAAAGACTCATGGAAAAGATATGCTTTAGATTTTTCGTAAGTTGTTCAAGGGTATTAGACGGTTTTATATGAAGAGGTATTGAATTGAAGTAGAATAAATTCTTTCCCTAGCGGACTATACAATTATGTCGCTAGGGAAAAAGATTTTTTTATAATCACGTTTATTAAACATCCTAGGAAGTCTAAGTAGTTTCAAATCAAAGACGGTTAGTTTGTTCCACATATGAGGCTGCACAAGAAAACCTACCGCAAGAATAGGGTTTAATCAAAATTAACACTTGTTTCCCTGTGGCTAAGCTATCAAAATAAAGTACAGGAAAGAATAAATATGTATGATGAAAATTCCTTTATAATTGGCAAGCCATTATGTGAAAAATCCAAATTCAGTGTATTTAACACGTATGCAAAGGTTTTATTGCAGCGTTATGGGGGAAGTTCATAACGGTGAATGCACCAGGGATAAGTTTGGCCCCACAGGGGTAATGATATAAACAGCCTTTTTCTTACTCGCCCGCCGTGGTAGCTATACAGCGCTATACGTGTTTACCACAGAAACTACGCAGAGTACACTCTGGCTTACATTGTAGCCCAGAGTGTTATGGGCTCAATGTAGCACAAGAGTTACTGTGCAGTATAGATACATGGTAGTTGTTGATGCCAGTAGCATGTAGATATAGGGCTTGCTAAAGTTACACAGTTATGAACGTATACAGTGAGGGTGGTGTCTAATCTACAGACCTACCCACCTAACTACCCTGTAGTTGCCCACTAGGTGGAGAGAAGGCGGATATTTATTGGTGTAGACAGTACGGGATTAGACGCGCAGCTACCCGAAGCTACCTCGCAGTTTCACTACAATGCCTTTGATAGTGGATGAAATGAAGGGGCATTACACTATTTCCGTTTTAGCATTTTTAATATTTTGAGGAAATTCATTCAAAACAAGATGAATCACTATAATCGAATAACTCATGTTCCTGGCACGTCATATAAAAAAATGCAAAAAAAATATGCCAAAAATACTAAAAAAAACAAAATTGGACATAAAGAAACTACTCGTGCGCGCTACGAGCAGAATATTTGTAGCAGCTACTTCACGACGGTGTTTGCAGACAGGCCGCTTGCAGGTACACTATCCCTCTATGCAGCAAAAAAACCAAAGAGGAATCCTGGGGATGGCGAGGAGGGTGTACATGTCTTTTGATGGGAGCTGCGTGGGCCACCAAACTTATCCATGAAGAAACGGGATGTGTACTGTGTGTAATTTTTTAAAATCTGCAAAATACTGGTTTCAAAATCATGAAAAAAATAATCCTGCCTAAGAAATCCATTACCTATTTCATATTGAGCCCGTTCATTATATGTTGGTCCTGGAACCCATATAAAGTTCATCCCGGACAAGGAGGGGGATTTTGGCTCCCTTTAAAATTTGGAGTTGCATTGCTAATTAATAAACCATAATGACGTATTATTAAATATGCCGCCACTGTATATGGATTTTACTGATTGGATAGAATAGTCAAATGACTTTGCAAATATAATAGATGGGTAATACTAATGCACAAAAAACAAACAAACATGGATCTTGGGCTGGCGGGGTTATATCTAGTCTTCTTGATGTAGAGGCCGTGGTAAACTACCACGAGAAACTGAGGTGAGTGGGTGTTGTAATTTTTTAAAATCTGAAAAAATCTGTTAAAATCATGAAAAAATAATGGTGCCTAAAAATTCACGATAGGTAGGGTTTGGCCTTGCTCATTATGAGCCCGTTCCTTCTATTTGGTCCTAGAACCCATATCAAGTCATCCCGGCCAAGAGGGGGACTTTTTGGCTCCCTTTAAAATTTGGAGTTTGCCATTGATTAATACATAATCTAATATGTATTATAAAATATGACGCACTGTATATTGATTTACTGAGTGGAATAGAATAGTCAAGAATACTTAGCAAATATATAATAATAATCAAATAATAATAACAAATTAATAATAAGAATATACACGTTTTTTTGCGTAATTTCATCAAGAGATCACAGCACTGTTGCCTAAGACCAAGTTACATCTGACCGTCCGCATCAATTGTAAATACAATGACCGCAGCAACACAGGGCAAAACATTTCGAGGTCACAGTTCGGGTCACTGTCTTAGCATAGTAAAACAGTGCTTGACACGTGTAATCTCAGCATCTATATGTGGTGGAAGTTTTCGTAACTTTTTCTTCAGATATTTATTGGGAAGAAGATACGAAATGTGAAATTGTTTATTTCTGAAAAAACAATCGCAGAGTGTACTTGGAGCGAACTGAAACATACAATACGAAAAGAGATGGACCATCGATGACTACGGCGATATGTAATATATCTACACTCATCACACACCAAGACCATTCCGCACGAGTCTCTAAAAGCATTTACAGATCCACTTCATGCTTATAATTACTTTGTATCGGGGTGATGGGAAGTGCTTATTGGACCAAAGTTCCGAACTCCCAGTTTTGTTTCATCCGTGGCCATGGTTCAATGCGGGGCTGAGCCAAATGAAAAAGAGTGCAGTGAAGGATGCATGGGTGTGTCTTCACAAGTTTGGACAGATTCTTACCGCAAGAACTGCACATGTAAAGCTGGGTAAGTTACATGACATGTACAGGTTTCTGATTGGAACTTGTTTACTTGCACATAATGTACTGTCCAAAATCGACAGTCTGTTAAATATTTAACAAATTGACTGGTCATGAGGGGGGTGATGGAGATTATCGCTCATGAGTTGCCCTAGCATACCTGGCCTACTATCCCCTCGGGGTGATTAGTAGTCCAGGTTATGGCTCTAGGCCTACATAGTATGAGGCCTACATAGTATGCTAGGCCTACATAGTATGCTAGGCCTACATAGATAGTAGGCAGGTATGCTAGGCCTAACGACGGGGGAACAAAAATTCTCCATTCATCACCCGATATAAGACCAGTCAATATTGTTTTATATACCGATATACATAGTCTGTGTTCACTGATTGGTCAAAACTACATCCAGTGAAACAGTTTATTTCTTATTATTTAGCTCCCTAGCTCCTACTCTAGCTAGGATGAAAGATGATAGGCTACCCAGGCCAAGACCAGACCTAGCTAGGCCTGGTTTGGGGATAATTGAGGAACGACAGAAAAAAATAATTACCAAAAAGGTAAGTAGAGGGGCCTACTCACCAATCTCTGTCCTGAGTGGAAATTGAAGAGAAAAGGGTCCAGTTCCAATCAAAATAATATTATCAAAAAAAGTACTGTAAGCTTCCAACTGATAAGCTCCATTACCACTATTTTGAATTGCTGTTATTATTTGATCAATTTAATTAGGCAATATATTGTAATTAGCACTTAATATGGATAATGAGTGTGAAAAACTAATATACTTCCAGCTCGTTGAAGTATAATAATTTGAACAATAGTTATGTGGTGAATTCAAAGAGTTGTATGACAATAATAAACAAGTGCCACATGATTGACCGTGTTTATGTTTCAGTATGATAAAGCTTGCAATTCAGTGGTCATCCACATAGGAATTAGTATCATCAATAACATATGTATACTTGGGGGAAGGCTTAGAAAACTAATAGTAATACTAATGATAAAACAGAAAAGCATAAATTATAAAAGCTACGTTCCTATACTAAAAATTTAATGACCAGGCTTTTCTAAATTGACTGGCCAAAGTTGAGTGGGATATTGTAAAAAAATAGTGGTGATATTGACATTTCTGCTCAATGTTTTTGAATCAACTCTTTTGAGTATTAGTGATAAAAAGTACCTATTAAAAGACACAGAGTTCGTAAAAACGTGCTCATGGCTTACTAAGAAATCGTTGAAATGATTAGGAGGGAGAGACCAATTAACAATGCGATTCTTCAAACAATGATCACGAAAGCTGGGAATGCGTTTCGCAAAATTAAAAAATAAAACTAATAAATTAATCAGAGATAAGAAAAGAATTTCTTCAAAAGGATAATGAAAATAAAAAAGTTAAAAAAACTTGGAGCACATTTCGAGATGTAATGTCTCGCATTGTCTAAAAACAGGCGAACTCGTATTTTACGCGATGCGTAAAATATGTCCCCGCCGAAATGTTGCGATCCACTAAAAACAGCAATAAATGCAACTTTCAACACCACACCCAATTCCCAATACATTTGCCAATGCAATGCAACACTTCCTCCACCTCCTCCCTAACACCCGCAAACCCCACCCCTCCCCACACCCCGCAAACCCCACGCCCTCTCCAAACACCCCACAACACAACAACCCTCCCATAACCCTACCCCTCCCCCCAACACCCCCTACCCAACCCCCTCCCAACACCCCGCAATACCCAACAACCTCCCCAACACCCCACTCCCTCCCCAACAACTCACACCCTCCCTATAAGCCATAGTAGTCTCATGTACGAGGGAAGGAAAGTTTGCCTATCGAGTACGTTTCAGAGATATAGCAATGCATATTTAATTAGCTCCATTTCATACATAAGCCGGATTATATTCACATTAACTTTCCAAATTGCAACAAAAGATTGGGCCTCATGAAGGCGTTCATGCAGTGCAGGAATTTTGAGTATACGATGTACCGATCAAAAATATAGCAATTATGATGATTTTTGCATATTAATAGCTCATTATACTCAATGTGCCCGAAATACGCCCAAATCTAATTAGGTTAAGAACTCTTCAGCCCACTTCCTTCCACCAAGACATCATATCCGCATTAGGGAAACTTCCAGAAAACTTGTACAAAGGCATTGCAGGAACATTATAATAAATTAGGACAAATTAGATACTGTATTAGCATATTTTACGGCCACAATCTAATCAGGTCGAGAACTCATCAGCCCGCTTCTTTCCACAAAGTGACATCATTGTAGCCCTTACGTAAAACTCCAGATAAATCGTAGACAACATGGGTTAACATTTTGGTCACAGACGGACGGAAGAACGGACGGTACGAACGGCACGGACGGCCGTGATCATTCATAGTCCCGTTCGAACGTTCGGCTGGGGACAATTAAAATCCAAACAGAACTAATATACAGCGGCATTACAAGTGACCTCGAATGTTTTGCCTGCGAGCAGGTACTTCCGGGTCACGTGACGAACTCAGAACGTAAACATGTTAACTGATCTATTATTACGCAGCCTCAGGAAAACGTCAAATCATTTCAATTCACTAGGCCGGCAACTGGCAAAGTGCACATCTATCAGCACTTAGATTGTAATATTCCCCATAACACTACCCAAATATCGAAGCAAGTGAGGTAAAGTCCTGCCCAAGTGCACAAAACACATTGGTCGCAGCGGGCTCGAACCCGCAACATCTTGCAAATGTCATACATTAGCCGACCCAATATTTTGTAGGAAAGAGATGACACATAAATGATAGAGACAAAAAAATCTTAGATGGTGATGGGTAGTGGGGGGGGGGGCAAGGCTGACCTTTGGATGAGTGCAGCTTGCCACCACCACGATATTTTATATCACGACCACTTGCGAGAAAAATCGATACTGATTGACCAATCGAGGTTTCATGGTTATTGTGATCTCAAGATGTGGTCCCTTGAACATTGGCAGTCAGCAATATAGGCTATTTAGAGCCAAACTATAACATCCCACTGAGGACTTCAATGTCTAATTCCATTCAGACCATTAAAAAGTGTAAACACAAACAGTCCACTTACTTCACAAACGCAGTGTTATTGCAATCTGCACTACCCAAGAGAGTGCTACGTTTGAAACGGCACTTGCGATATCGGTGGACTAACTATACTCTGTCCAGCTCGAAGTACGAAGTAGAGACGCGGGAGTACATTGTACCGACTTTCAGAACGCTGTAGGCAAAGCACAAGCGCATTGCAACTGAAAGCGGAATAGTATACGCGCGCATAGTCACTTCATACTTCAGATAAAGACAAAAGTATATGAAATATTCTTTTTGCTGTAACAATTTGATAAGAAATTGCAGCATTACATTTTAAAGGTGCAAAAGAGATTTTTGCGGGCACCCAAATATTTGTGTCATAAAGTAATTTTACATATAGACTAAGACACCACTAGATTTCTTACTTGTATTTGGCTTACAGAATGTCTAAAGACAGAAAAAAAGGTGTTCTGATTAGTTTATATTTCATATAAAACAGCCGAATTTCGTATTTGCTCCTATAAGAAAATTAGACATTTCACAAATTTTTTTGTACCAAAGAACATTTCTAGCTTAATCCTTTCAGATTGGGTGATTGTTTTTATGGAAAGCTTTACATCAGGGCAAAAATCAGTACTTTTTATTTTTTTAGGGACACCTGATATTTGAAATATCTTGTGGCACCTTTAAACTTGTACGAGGTGCAGAGCCACCGCCCATAAAACTGTGCACGACAGATTGCAGCATCTTTGAATAGGAGTTTTACAACACCACTTGCTTTCACATTACAGCAATCCACACTCTGAGAATGTGACCTGTAATGTAGCATTGCATGATGCATCACATCAATGAATCCCTAGGATGTTAGATCATTAAATACACTGAAAGCTATAGCCACAAAGAAGCCACAGTAAAACAGCCTACCAAATGCAACACGTCTGTCTTCTCTGATTAACTTTCTTATAGTAGCTCATCGGCAGTTAATATGGTTACATCTTTAGGTACTCCAGATAATGAAGTATCCATTCTATTAGCAATATCGTGACTTTCAGCCTTGAGGCAGTGTTCTCCATCATGCAGTTCTACATCTTCTTCCGCGGAAAGTGGTCAGTTTTAGAATTTTCAGTGGAAGTGTTGTGTGTGAAAGGTTCAGGATATAACAATGACTCAAGTTGATGTTGCCTTCAGTTTGATAATCGTTCTGTTGTGCATGTTCTTCTCTGGTTCAGGCGCGGCTCTTTCCATTGCCCTACATGGATATAAAGACAGGCAAATTGATCAGTGAGGAAGTTATTATAACCTGTTGGGAAATTCCAGTCCACTATGCAACACTAACCCTGAAAACTACAATGCAAATTTTCTGCACCTCTGAAAAATTACTAAAAACTGACTGAACAAAATTACAAAGAAAATCAAACATGGACCACCACATGAATAGTTCCCTTGTATTCATATGAAAGACATCATACCTTTTGCAATAATATACTGTGGAAGCATCATGATGGATGTGCTATTAGTTCAGGATTCCTAATCCACACTGAAATTGAGACCGAACATTGCTGCAAAAAAGGGGACTCTTCAGAGTCCACACTGAAAAATGTGTAATCTCTTTAAGAAACACTGAAAACACTGTAAAAATAACCATATAATAGTTACTGGCTAAACAGTAATGGTAATTAGAGTAAGGTCAATGCTCATTTATAGAGAACAATGCAAATGGTTTGCCCATCTCTCTGTCCATGGCATTGGGGCCAGACTCCCTCATATAAAGTTGCTGTGGGGGTTCGCCAGTCTCCCACACAGCGAGTATGTCAATACAACACTGAATATACACTGAAATGAAATGAACTATATCTGAACTTTTGAAGCACAGGGATATTCTGTGTCGGCTGCTGTTAATTGTAGCTAAATATTATTTTGTATACAGTAGTTTAATGAGTGTATGCGTGTAGAAGGGCACATGTGGTCCAGTGGATAAGACAGCCGACTCATGATCTGAGGTGTGGGATTGAGCCCCGCTGTGGCCAAGTGTTGTGCAATTGGGCAAGGCACTACCTTACTTGCTTCGTCGACCCCAAGCGATATCTGGGGAGCTGTAGGGGAATATTACAATCTAAGTGTTTGATAGGATTGTTTGCGCTGGCCGGTTTGCCACCCTAGATGAAGCGAAATGATGTGTGACGATTTCCGGATGGCAGCGTTAATAATAATTGGCAACCAGCGCTTTGCCTACTTGTGTAAAAGGCGCTATATAAATCCATTATATTATTATGATTAGTAGAATGTGTGTGTGAGAGAGAGAGAGGTCCATGGGTGTGTGTGTGGGTTGTTGTTTTGTGTTGTGCGTGTGAATGAGGTATCATTATAATATTATCTATAGCTTGTGAAATTTAAAGTATCTTCATGTAATTTGACTTTTTACTTGCTATGGACACGCCGTTTGTAACGTTGGTTTGCCACGGTTGTAAAAGTGATAAATTATTGATTGATTGACTGCGACTGAAAATTTCAGTGGTTACTCTTCCTTTGTTTTTTCCAGGGGGGGGGATGATTTTCACAGATTTTCAGAGTGCCACTTGTGAAATTTTCAGTGCATTTTTCGTGTTATGTATACTTTGAGCAATTTTCATATTCCATCACTGATGAGTAATGCTGTTAATTAAATGAATAAACCCACACAACCACAACTAATTAGGCAGCTGAAAAATGTGATGATTGGTACTATTGTGGAAAAGCCTGGAACCTTTTTAATTTTCTTGTACAGAATAAGCCTATCTAATCGCAAATGCATGATGTCATATTCTTACGCTTCAACCCAAAAGGAATTTCACAGTGCTGACTCAGAGAATATTGTTTTGTTAGTAAATTAACACTAGTCCATCTATAACTAAGATTGTCACCTAAAATGCCTAATTTCCAAAGTTTGAATGAATTGGATTTTCCGTTTTCATGCATAACATTTAGGCCAGTCAAAATAGAATGAATGCTCTCTTAACCCAACCTACTTGCAACCAAATCAAATTCCAACAGAATTGTTATTGAGAATACCCTTTTAAAAACAACATATCACAAGTCTACAACCATCAAAGGAGTGGACATATATTTTTTAAGGGGGTAAGGTTTATACAGGGGTTCCAAAATATGAAAAGTATCATAACGCGTCGAAAAGTATGCCACCGTGTTTGTTACATTTCCATGATTAAAAAAGTATAGGTTGCATATCTGCAGGTTGTAGTTCAATAGTTATGAATTCAAAGTAGGTTCAAGGTCACAATGGGGGTAAATTTTTCAGATATATCGTTTATAAAAATGGCATCAAATTGTTCGTTTAATGGTACAGAACCCAAAATATACTGGTTGCACCATCTAAAATATTTGTTGCATAATTGGAACGCAAAATGTGACTGGGGCTACAGTCCTATGGGAGGGTTCAGTAGTCATAGCTCTGTAATTCTTATCTATAAAGTCTCAAACAAAGAATCTATTTACCTTTACTTCTAGTGGGACAAATTGTAACAGTTTAACAACCAGTCCGATCAAACGGACCATTCTATTAATTTACCCCAGGATGACCTTGAACTGTTATGAGGCCTATTGTACTAAAACTATAACGCGTAGATAGGGCAAACTATACCTTGTTAAACCTTAGGAGTAGCACAATAAATTGGTACATCAATTTAAATTAATTCGAACAATTCTAATTTTTTTACCCCTGTACAAAACGTTGCCCCCTTATTTTCTACATTTTCCACTAGGTTGATTTTTATAGACTTTTTAATATATTTTTGGACTATTTCAGAGTAATAGTTACCCCAAATGTTTCTGTTGCATTTGTGTGGGGTCAAATCATACAATATTGGACTAATTTATACACCGTATAACATGCCAAAGGACACCGTGTAATTCGGAATTTTAAAGTTGTGATTTGTCTATATGAGGACTTCGATTGAGTCTAGTTATTTCACAACGGATTAGTATGTGGACAAGCATATGTTTACAAAAACACGATTTGTTTGAAAATTTAGTGCGCCCTCACGGAAATTCTGAGTCGGCCTTTAATGATGCAGTATGCATTAGTTTGGACTATGCATTCGTGCAAAGCTGCAGGCCTACCCCATAGTACAATTGTCCCATGTGTCATAAGGTTTCTGGCGTGTGCGCATCTACCATAAACACCAGTCGCGAATTTGATCCAATCCATCCTGATCCTACACACAAGCTAACACAGATGATCACAAGGGAATTCAGAATATAATCTTCCACGGTTGTGTTTTGAAATGAGGGTTTCCACTGGTTCCAATATCTCACGTTTGATGGGGAGTGGTGGTGCCGAGGCTTCCACTTCGACAGTCAAGTGCCTCCTGAACTAGCAACAGCCAAAGAAACTTACCTTTTAATGCCTCAGTTTTTCCAGTTGATTTTCAAATAAATATGATAAAAGGTATCTTTTGCAGAACAAAACCCACAATAAGTCCAATCCAAAGACCTGGTAGTGCATTGAAATCAAACAAAAATACAAATAGTATGCCATATAGTTATTATACTTCTGAAGCACAACGATGGGCTTGTCTTACGCCTATTTAAAGGTTAACGAGAGATTTCCATATAGGTGTCCCTAAAAAAATCGATGTACTGATTTTTTCCCTGATGTAAAGCTTCCATAACAAGTATCCCCATCTGAAAAGATAAAGCTAGAAATGTTTCTTTGGTACAAAAATTTTTTTGAAATTTTTAATTTCTGTATAGGAACAAATACAAAATTCAGCCTATGTTTTATATGGAATTTTAAGCAAAAAAATCAATCACTTTTTCTCTCTGTTTCAACATTTCTGGTAGTCAAAGACTTTGAAGTAACAATCTATTAGTGTCTATCTATATGAAATTACTATTATGACCCCATATTTGGGTGCCTCAAAATCTCTTGTTGCACCTTTAATAAGGTCCAACACATGGAAGGATATGGGGAGACCTTTGCTCTGTGGAAACATTTTAATTGTTCAGTGGTTTTTTGCCTTTTAAAGAGACAGGAGATTCCTGAGGTAACTAATTACTTTTATTACATTTGCACTTGTGGAGAGTGGTGGCCGAGGCTGTTAGGGTTGCTTTCCTGTGCGCAAATTTGGTCACCAAAAAATTCACGGGTTTGAATACCGAGGGGTCACTTGCTTTGATTTATTTGGGTATTCAATTCGGATTTGATCTGTATCCAGCTATTGATGAAATACGGAATACTGCTCTCCTCCATGGTTTCACTGGAATGGGCAAATGAAGTCAATGAAAGCATCCAGCTTCCGGAGGTGATGTTAAGCAGTCGGTCCTTTGTACAGAGTCGCAACTGTACATGTTACTTTGTAGCCAGTTCGAATAAGAGTAGGGTTTAAAACCGTTGACTGTTCCCCATCCGCCCCAGTCTAAAAAAAATGTGGGCCTTGTTAGGAGCGTCAGTTACATGGATATGCAGCCCAGGATCAATCTTACTCAGTTGAATAATATGTTAAGCCCAAATTGCCCCACTTCATGGGCAAATTGATACTGGTTCCTGGCAAATTTGACCATATTGCGGGGTCCCAAATCCCTTCCGCAGATACAACCCTTCCCAACCAATGTCTAGATCCGACTTGTACTTCTGATCTAAGTAACAGTTTAAGTTTGATCATTACACATTGCATGACTGTATGCAGGTTGATAGTGTTCCATCATACACTTCTGGTTTTATCCAAAGTGTAGCCAGAATTTTGTTTCAGTGAATTACTGTGACTTTCCAAAAACCCTGCACAAGCCAACCAAAAACTCATGGGTACATCGGCACCTCCGTTAAGACTTTTGTGGGGCCCCTTGTGGATTATGGAAGTTCGGCTTAAATATATTTTCTAATTTTATGACTGTATCAATTTTATTTGACTACGATAAGAGCACACACCATATCATTCAACAAGACATTATAGTAATATTAAAAATAATCAACCCTTTTTCGCCTACAACAAACATTTCATCGTGACGTGCAAAACTGTTTTTGGACAACTCCATGGGAAAATAAGTGTATTTTACACACCCCATAAAAATCCAGGATTGCGTAAAATAATCCGTTTAGGAGTAATTTCAACAACAAAAATCATTAAAGCATATTTACATTCTTTTAAATATTTACTAACACCCACATTGCTTTTCATGCATGACTCTGTTACCATTGAATGAAGACAAGAGAGGAAAACATGCTATTTATTTTTTTTTTTTTTGTTTTATGCTTGGCAAAGTTCATCCATTTGCAAACAATGTTTATCCAATAGATAAGAAATTAGAGCGGGCAGGCACTTGTGCCCAATTTTAAAAGGGGCACCAAGGCATTACATGTTACGGGAATAGCAAAATTTTTTTAGGCACAAAGGCAATTTCCTTTAAGGTGCCTTAAGTTTTTTTGGAGCCTGGATGTATACTGGTTGGACAATGTCACAGTGTCCCTAATTGTTATGTCCTAGAATTTTGTTCAGTGTTCAAGAACAGTTGTCCGGAACCAAAAATACAAGGCAGCTAGGGGAACATTAAGTTCACCTGTCCTCAAGACTTCATGTATTTTATCTCTGTTTTGTCAAAGCCATGTATATCGCTTTTTCACAGAACGAAACTGGATTAAAACACACCTGGTAGCTCATTCTTTACTGGTTTAGTGTCAAGGTTGTATATGCTTTGTAAATACAATGGTCTGACTTCTTCTATGGATAAATCGATATTAACTGAGGTAAAAAAAAAAAAAAGTTTTTACAAAATGCAGACACAATACATGACTATGTCCATCCCCTAGCGCTTGTAACTTGGTTTTGGACACCGCTTGAGTCGAATAGTGCCTTTAACCAATATGTGTGTATAATCACGTTTTATGAAGATTAATCAAAAGAAAAACAGGTTTGTTCCCACTTCTAAAGGGTTGCTTGGGCTTTCCACTACACGTTTGGGTGGTAAACTGGGCTTTGGTTATGCAAATTTGTGTCATGTCTTTTGGTCATCCGCCACAGACCAACAGATCGGTGGTCTCGTCGTGGTCAATCTTCCATTGTGAGTGACTGTCATCATACTTCATCTGTTTGTGCGTGCACAGACACTTGTTTGGTGTCTGTTAGATGATTTTTCCACCCTCCGCACTGTCTTTGTAGGAGGAGACGGATCAAATTGGGGTGTTTCTAATTTTCAGCCCAGGCATGAACTAAGTGCCAGTTTCATTCATTTATTGTATTAATAAAATTTCCATTTCTCAAGAATTAATACTACTTCCGGGTAAATCAGGGGGTCCCAAAGACGATCGGAAACACGCACCTTTAAATTATCTAATTAAAACTAATGGCATTATTTATTAATAGTGAAACTTTCAAAAAGCAAATGGACAGTGTAATTATAAAAAGCATGAATTCATTAAAGACACTATCAGTGATTGAAAAAAAATGGAAATTTGCAGAAATAGCTTCAAACTTGAAGTGTAGAATTCGATAAAGGTACCTTTTCCAGGTGAAAAGGTGACAGAAAAGGAAGAAACAGCAGGTTCCAAGATACGATTCTCCATCAATTACGTGTTGTAGTAAGTGTCCGTTCGGACAATAATGGCTAAAATCTCCGATCCTGTCCTTATTAGGTTGCTTCTGTCTTATCATTTGCAGGGTATGTAGGATACCTGTACTTGTTACATACATGCAAAAATCGGATTTTGATGATTTTTTCGATGTGTGATTTAGCAAATCACTTGATAGGGTCTTTAGGTTAATAAATGTAATCATGTATTCCTAGTTGCAATGGAGAAGGTCCATGCTCAGTGTTTGCCAGTCAGAATTAAATAGTTACTAATATCTTAAATTTTTGAATGACAAGCTCTAGAAATGCAGATAATGAGGAAGTCTTTATACACATTTTTTCAGATTTGGTGTTTGCATGGTTATCAAGATTTTGCTTAGCTTGCAGACTTTTGGGTGGTATTTAAGGTGCTAGATGCTTGTTGCATGTCTAACTTAGGGCTGTCCGATGTTTAATTACGTTTGTACATGTATGCATCTCCATTCCATTAAATAACATGTATAAGCCTGTGGCATTTGGTTAAGAATTTCTTAACTGGCGCATACGAGGTGTGGATAATGTGCATCCAAGGTGCGGATGATGGTGCACCTTAGCGACCGAAATGGGGTGCTTGGTAAATGCAGCCAGGATATTGACTATGGTGAGGTGGTGTGTGGGCAAATATGACAAACAAAAAAATATTATTGAGAGGATATTTATAGGGGGGGGACCTTGCACTTGCAAGGGCCCATTAGGCATCACTGGCATATCCACACCTGGCTTTTTGAGGGGACTGGGGGAGGACCTCTAATAGCCAAAATAGGCTGATTTTGCATGTTTTGGCATGAATCCCTGAAGGCCCCCTCCCAAAAGCACCCCCAAGATGACACCACTGGGCATTTACATTTACGTTTATCACATTTAGCTGGTTTACATTATGTTTGTGAATAAATTGACTGTTTGTTTGGTCCTATGCACAACAGATGGCATAAGTGCTGGCATGTTTGTTGCTTGCTGTCCTTTAGTCTGTGGGAAAATGTGTGTATAATGGTGCGTATGTGCATGCACGCGCACGTGTGGAGAAAAGATGTGTAGAATACGAGTCATGCATGCTTACCTCGATATTAAAATTCACACACAAGATCAGGACCCACGCTGAGAGGCACACCGATGCAGCTGATGCTAATGAAATTCACTGCTGTCTGTTCCAACAATTATGGCCGGCACCCTCGTACATACCACTATTATTCTTCCCTATAGGGGAAAAAAGAAAGTCATAAACAAATGCTCACTTTCAATACTGTTGGTACTAAATCTGTGGTATGTGTGTGTGCCGGTGGTTGCATGTCAGCATGTTTGTGAGGTTTTAGCTCACAAAGCACTGCAAACGAGTTTTGTGTGATTGTACTGTATCTATCTGTCCACACTTCAATATAAATGGAGAATTTTCATGAAACGATTAATGTCTATCAATTGGATGAGGGAAAATAGGGCACTAAGGAATTCAAGGTAAAATGTCCTCACTCAAAGTTAGTTAAAGACACTACAGTGATTTGGCTAAATCAGAAAATCGAAAAAATCATCAAAAATCAGATTGTTGTATTTTGTAACAATAGAACGTTATCAACAACCTGCAAAGTGATAAGTCTTGAAACAACTTAATAAGGACAACATCAGATATTTAAGTCTTACTGTCTCGAACGGACCCTTATACACACGTATTGAAATGGGGATTCATATCTTTGAATCCCGTTGTTTTTTTCCTTTTCTGGTCATTTTAGTTCAGTTGGAAAATATACCATAAAGAGACCTAAACAGATTTATCCTTCACTTGTACGCTATTCCTGCAAGTTAAAATATTTTTTTATCTTTTGGCGACACTGATGTGTCTTTAAACCAAAGTTTGAATCCGGTTTTTCCCTGCTAAATGGGGGAGGCCGGGATTCAACCCTCACACTCAGCAATAACAGCTGTGTGAGGATTAATTGAATGCCCTTCCACTCCCAATCCAAGTTTTCGTTCCGCGGTGGGCCTAGCCTATTGGCAACCACTCCCCACCATTCAAGGCAGCATGTGCCGAATGGCCACCATTAGCTCGCCAGATTGACACCCCGTTTTAGATAGTCTTTTTTCATTCTACCAAGGTAACCAACTACCCTCCACATCAGATTTTCTTAGAAACCCCATGGGTGGCGATGGTTAGCACACATAATTTATATAATAAACTGGTATAGAGAGATGATAGGTCAAAGGTCACCTGGGAGTCATTTGATTCTTACAACATGTGATGCTGATGCTTTCACAGAAAAATCCTAAGAAATGTTTGATGGTGTTTGCTTTAAATGATTTTGTACTCACATTCAGTTGGTCCGTGTTTCAAAGATGGCTGAAAGAGAATACTTCAGACATATTTCAAAGTCTCACTGAAACAACAGAGCACAACTGGCAAAGTTTCAAAACACAATTAGGATGTCTACCATTACGATTTCGTGTGTGCTACCTTTGGACATGGCAGTGAACATGTAACATTTTGAAGAGATACAGAGTGCAAAGGAAAGTACACCTTAAAGATACAATAAACATGGTTAAGTATAGGTGGGCTATAGAATTTCAATGTGCAGAGCACTTCGAACACATGATCATTTGATGCCCTTTAATCACCTGATCCCCTCGAAGAAAAAACTAAAAAGTGGGAAAACCAGGGCGCCCCCATTCGAAAAAATCCAAAATGGCCGCCAAATTGGCACAAATTGATTTTGGAACCATAACTTAACGATTTTTTTTTAATTTCCTTAATTTTGGTGGCAATAACCCATGTTTTGGGGTATTATGATCAATTCTATGCAACTTTCCACCTCACCATAGGCCTTTTCGTTTCTCGAAAATGCCATTTTTTGCTTAAAATTTAGCTCTGAGGGCGCTTTCCCTAAAACGTGCATCCAATTGAAAATGGTATTTTTAACATTTAAAAAGTTGGAGTTTATTATGAACACTTGCTGAAAATTTGACTTACGTGGTGTTTGCGGTTTTGAAACTGTAGGTTTTTAATGTCATAAAAAAATGCCTCCATTGAAACCCACACATAAAAAGTTCGTTGACCCCTGTACTTATTCAAATGAGAGTGTTTTCATCAAATTGTAAATGATGCCACAGGAAAAATTGTATAGTGTTATGCGCTCTTTTTATCTTAGGAAATGAAGAATCAAACACTTCCCCAACAGTTAAATTTAAAACTTTTGTATTGATGTGTACTTTTTGTGAAAGCGCCCTCACAGCTCAATTTAGCATTAAAACTGCAAACAAGAGAAAACAAAAAGTCGTGGCGAGATGGAGTGCATAGGAATGATTCCTTGAAGGCCAAAACAGGGGTATTGCCACAAAGTGAAGTGATTAAAACAAAAGCTTCTCAAGTTATGGTCAAAAATATGATTTTGGCCAATTTGGCGGGCATTTTGGTTTTTCGGTGGGGCAAACCTGGTTTTCGCACTGTTTAAAAGTTTTCTTCGAAAATGGGATAGCATCAGTACAGTATCTTATAGCCTGTGTTCCGAAGTGATCTGAACTATGACCCAAATATGACCCTCTATAGCCCACCTCTAGTTATAGTGCATGACCGCTGGCTGCTCAGTGGCAAGTCGCTTGGTGTATGCGTTGCAGGATGAGCTATAAAGTCAAGCGTGTTTGCTTCACTTGGAAACTACGTCACGAGCGGCACCGCTCCAGAGTTGATTTCAAGTCAAACTCAAGGCGGGGGGGGTGTGGGTGGGGGGGGGGGCTTTGCCGCTTTGGGCAAAGCGGCACCCCGAGCGGCAGGGTAGAATCGATTTATTGGCTTGCTGCTTTGAAGCTTGGGTCACCCGATAGCAATTCTGACATGATTGCATGTGACGTAAATTTTCATCTTGAAGAGGGGGGGAGCACTTCATGCGGCGGTGGCTGGGGGGGTGGGGGGGGGGGGTTGGAATCGGGGGTTGGGGGGGGCGGGCGGGGGAGGGGGGCGGATGGGGGGGGGGCGGGGTCGGAAAACGTGAGTAATGGTGAGCCCAACGGATGCAGGTACAAAAACACGACAAGGATCAAAAAGTGATACAAGAGGTTACACCTGAATAAGCGAAAATGAGGGAGGTGAGGGCAAGGTGTACCAACTTGGCGTGTGGGAGGGAATGTAACGCGAAAAACAAGTGTGACACAGTATGAGAAGGACACAAATTACAGAGGTCACAGTACAGAATGGGGGAAAGAACATACTATAGGCCGTATGTACATGTAAGCTGTACGGAATAGGAAAAACAATGCACTGGACACAGGATGTAATAAAACATTACTGTGCCCTGTGAAAAAACAAACAACAGTGAAGAAAATACCAGAATTAAGATTGAAACTGATGGCCAGGAAAAGTACGATAGCCACGAATTGCAATGTCACACAGCACAGCTAAAAACTGGTAAAAGGGGACGGGGACAATACAGACAAAATGGGACCGATGTTTCGAACAGATAAACTGTTCTTTATAAAGGAAACAAAATACACAATTAATATAACTAGTAATACAGAGCATAAAACAATTGCTACAACGATGATGGATAAGACATATGCAAAAAATTTTCAAGAAAAAAATAAAGGTAGCAAGGCACAAATAGGACTGTGATTATTACAAAGTAAGACACAATGCATATTACTAATGTAAAACTTACAGAGCAAGTGACCTATGATGTTTACAGCAACACTCAACCTTTTGCTACGGGCTAGTTCAAGTAACAACAAAAGAAAGAGAGCAGGCAGGGATACTGCAGACAAAGGGAGATCAAGGATGAGTGGAACTAATCAATATAGAGTTGCCTAAGGCCTATACTGTGTGTGGTGTGTGTATGCAGTGTATGAGGGTGTATATGTAAAACACCCCCCCCCCCCCCCGAAAATAAAGTTATGATAAAAGTGTAAATGTGTAAAATGAAAATGATGATGCACAGAATCAGTGTGTAATTTATGTGAGTGAGGGGGATTTGTTTGTTGCTGTGTTGTGCATGTATAAACTTGAGAAAAAGATGAGGGTATGTGTGGTGGGGTTATTGTGAGAAAATAGTCTCGGGGAAATAAAAACTGGAATTAAAATGTAGTATAATAGGCCAAAATGAAAAATAAGGTGTCCACAATGAGCTGCAAGATATAGGCAGGTTAATAGACCTAATGATGTATTCTTTAACATTCATACCATGGGGCTGCATGGTTTGAAGCCTTTTGACCCACTCTTTCTCTAAGTTTTTCCTCATTGTTGTGTCAGTTTGGGAGGCTTGTTCAATGCAAACAATACGGATGTTTTGAGCCTGTGGTTAGGGAGATTAAAGTGTATGGCCACAGGTGGTTCCGGTCATTGTCTGGCATCGGCACAATGTTCACCCAGTCGACCTTCTAAAGTGCGACTAGTCTCCCGACATATTGCATATCCAGGCAGTACAAGTAATGAGGTAAACAACATTGTCACTCTGGCAAGTGAGGTGTTTAATGGTGTGAGTTTCACATGTAGAAGAGCTGGTGAAAGTGGCCCTTTCGGCAGTGTGGGAAACAGCTCTCAATATCGGTATGGCAATTGTGATGCACGATTTGCATGTGCCACAGGCATATGAGCCTCTTGGAGGAGGCTGGACAGGAGGACGAGTAGAGCGTACCAGCAAATCTTTGATGCTGGCTTTGCGGTAAGCGATGAACAGGGTGGGTGGGGGAGGCCTTCCTGCATACAGGAGAAGAATGAAGGATGGGTAGGTAATGCTGTATAATTCTAGACAGTTTTGGAAGTGAGGGATGGTAGGTGATGACCATTGGAACCCGTTCCATACTGGTGCTGGAGCTCGTACCGGTAGGCTTTAGGGCTTCTGATCTGGGATGGCAAGGGCCTTTGTGATCTGCCTTTCAATGAGGCCATTTGAATACCCTCTAGCTTTCAGGATTCTTTGAGCTGTTTATTCTGGCATCCGTCTTCGGGAGTGGAGCAAAGATCGTTGAGACGAAAAGATACGCCGTAGGGAAGACTAAGTTTAGTATGCTTGGGGTGGCAGGAAGTCCAGTGAAGAAATTGATGGGAATCTGTGGGTTGGAGTATAAATCCGTCTGTAACATTCCATCTTTGATGGAGACAAGAACATCAGGAAAAAGGGATTTCCAGAGTTGTGGATTCTGCAGTAAACTTGATAGTATGATGGAAAGCATTGCAGAAGTCACCAAAATTCTGAAATCCTCAGGGCAATGTGGTCCAACAGAAGGAAGACGTCGTCAATATACCGGATCCACAGAAGTGGTTTTTTCGGTGCAGAGAAAGAAGACGTTTCTCCAAAGATCCCATGCACAGGCAGGCCATAGAGGGCGCCATTTTCGTGACTCGATGTCCCAAAAGATCTGAAGATAGTGTCACCATTGAAGATGCAGTGTTGTGTGTGAGGACAATCTCCATAAGATCACAGAAGGAGTCCAGCTTTTCAGGAGAGAGGGGTTGTTCTAGAATGAACGACAGGAATGATGCCTTCCTCAGGGGGTATGTTGGTGACAAAGAGAGGATCCAGGTTACAAAAAAGCACATGTGGAGGGAGAAGGCCATTATTATTGAGGCCTCAATTTGCAGAAGAAAAATCCATATCATCCTGGACGTAGGAGTCAAGTTTGGCAACATGGGGTTTAGGTATGTGTCAACAAAGAGGGAAATCATATCTGTGGCAGTACCGTACACTGCCAATGGGGCGGGCCAGGCAGGATGGAATCGTTAATGCGTGTGAATTTTAGGCGAGTTATAGCAACGACCAGGCTTGGATTTTTTTTTAAAAGGCCTATATGCCAATTTTCATATCATTGTTAATTAGGCCTACTTGCATGGCTTTGTTAAGAGCTTTGCAACAGGTGGTGAATTTGGAAGTTGGGTCTTGTTCAAGTTTTTTGTAGTACAGTTGTCTGTATTGAGCTGTCTGGAACATTCTTTTAATGTACTGTTTATCGTCTGCTAGACTACCGAAGCGCCTTGTCTGCCTTCCTTAATAATGAGTTTTTGTTTTTCTTAATTCACGCAGTGCAATGTTTTCCTCTCTGGAATGTGCGGTATGTTTTTGTTTTATGTGATGCCATTCTTTACTCCAATGTCACAGCGAATGAAAGCATCCAGAAGGGATCTTTACCGGGAGAAGGTGTGAAAGGCTATCTTTCTTGAGAAGGGGATGATTAAAGAGTGTTCACGTCGGATGTTGTTGGTGTCTGGAGGTCAGCAGTTGCTCAGTGTATTCTTTAATAAAGTGCCCTTTTAGGAGCAGACGTAGTGCACAATTTGTCCAAATCAGTGCGGAGTTCAAGTTGGGTTGACTGAGGTGGGTGTGGGACAGGAATTTCAGACCACGAGACAAGACCGTCGTTCATGATCAGAGAGATCACATTTTGAGGAAAGGTTGACAACATTTATGTTATTTGTTATGGGTATAGGCATAGATCGGTAAGTGGATTTCTTGATCCATCTCCGCCTGGTGAGTCCTGGTACGGACGGGGGTCGATCTTATGGTAGGCCTATGATCCATGGAATGTAGTGAATCGGAAGCGTTGAAAAGCATGTAGGCCTACCGGGGAAGGAGGCGGGCTGTGCTGAGAAGCGGTTCTTGTGGAGGAGGGACAGCAACATGGGTATATGGGTTCAAGCGGTTGGGGTCACCAGAAAAAGAATGGCTCACTGGTGCCACGGCTGTGTTAATACTGTGTGCTTGAATGGAGGAAGAGTGTGTATCTGTCTGATGACTTGCGGTATTTTGGGTGAGCAGCATGGATTGGTATTAGAACCAATTTCTTTGAGTTTAGCAAGTATAATGGAGTATGTGGAAGGTTAACAATGGAAAGAAATGAAACGCGGCAAAGGAATAAAAATCTTACGCGAATACCTCGGTATAGCATTAGAGTACTCTAAATCTAATAGTCACCCGCAGCGAAGCAGATGTGTGTCAGGGTCTCATTCAAAGTGCTGAGAATGTGTTGCGATAATGTTGACATGCGATTTTATAGTGAGACCTTTGGGAATAAGGTTACCTGATTTTTGAGCAGAAGAAACTGATGGTGAGATGAGAAGCGCAGAACAATTTTTCTGGTACGCGAAAGACAATTGAAAACGGAGACGTGACGGGGAATCAAAGACAGAAATAAAACGAATGAGGGTGAGACAGAGAGAAAAAGCCATGCATAGATTTCATAACTTGTATTCGCTACAGAAGTGTCTGAAAACGTGAAAATAAAGGCAATTTGATTTGCTTCTATTTCAATAAAAAACATAAGCTGAATTTTTGTATGCTTTAATACGAAACAAGGTGGACCGTATTTATTGCGATGGCGTAAAATATGTCCCCGCCGAATTTCATCTAACATGTGATAAATGCAACTACAAACACCCCACCCACATAGCAACAACACACGCAGCACCCAACCCCATCCCCAACACCTGGCAAAACACAAACCCGCAAACAACCAACCCCCACTCCCAACACCCCACCCTCCCAACCACCACCCGAACACCTCCATTCAAACCCCCAAACTCCACCCACACCCCAATACCCCGTTACACCCGCAACACGACACTCCCCTCCACAACCACCCCGCAACACCCTACCAAATGCCCCAACACCCCTACCCCCTCCCCAAAAACACCCTCACCCCATCCCAAACAATCCCATCCCCTCCCAACACATAACCCCTGCCACAGCACCCGCCCTACCCCGTCCCCGACACCCTGCAAACACCCACCCCCTCCGCGAACAAAGGCAACACACCACCCCTCGCCAAAACCTGCCACACCGCCAACCCCCATCACCAGCACCCCGCAATACCTAACCCCTCCCCAACACCGAACCCCCCTCCCCAACCCCCACCCCGACCCGATCTGATGTACCGTTTCAGAGATAAAAGCAATTACGCTATTAGCTCATTTGCATTACCTACCTACGCCGCATAATATCACCTACTTTCAAATTGCAAAAAAGATGTGCACCATGATAGGCTTTCATGCAGCGCAGGAATTTTGAGTATCCCATGTACAGTGTCCATAAATATAGCAATTACTTAGCAATTTTTTTTTAATTGTACCAAAGAAATCTCAGTTTCTTCAATAGAAATGGGGATACTTTTCAATGGAAGCTTTAGTCCCAGTGCAAAAATCAGGGCTTTCAATTTTGTGGGGGTGTGTGACATCTCTCATTGCACCTTTCACTTTACAAAAAATCTTTCAATGGCTGGTTTAATGGATAAATATTCCATACATTCATTCATACCTAACTAGCTTTGCCCAGAATTCATGCATATGTAATTGCTTTAATTTCTAATTTTTTTTACCATCAGTTGTAAATTATGTAACCAATGACATTCCGCACAAGCCAACCCCCCCCCCTCCCCCCATTAAAAGGGCAAATGACACTCCTAGCACACCTACAAATCTGGAAATTAACAAAAATGAAGGATTTTATAATGCAATTCACCCTTCATCTAGTAGATATGGCAAGTTCTAAACAACAGTAGTTTTCGTTAGAGACATCTACAGCTTTTGGCATATAGTTATAAAAGACCAGAAGAGATACACCAGAAAAGGGAAACATGACAAAAGCAAACGTCAAAAACTGGTGTGCTTTGAGTAAGCACATCGTCAAGTTTTAGGGCTGATGTGAAACAATAAAAAATAAAATGTCATACTTCATCAAATTGGCAATAAGATAAAATTTGCAAATTGAGGGTCAAGTTCAATCAATCACAAGGTTTATTTAATCTCAAATTTGGCCTATAGGCCAAATAGCTGCGACATAATAATTACTAGACAGAAACAATGCAAATAGAGGCAGCAATTAAACAGTGCCAGGGGAACATTAAAAACACTACCAGAAACCAACATAAATGGGAAATTGAGCTTTCCTGTTTACTTTGCCATATCAAATGAACCATAGAGAGAGTGGTATTTAGGTTTTAATCAATATAGTTTATACATTAAATCCAGAATTGAGTTCTGAATTAAATCCAGCAAGGGCCCCACTGAGATAAGAACTGATGACCCTTTGCTCCCGAGGTAAGCTTGCTAACCACTAAACCACACCACTTTCTGACAATTGCACCAATTTAAAACATAAGGAAAATGTGGTAGACATGTACACACATTGGTAAAAAAGAGAAGGCTAGCTGAAGCAAGCTCAAATTTACCAAGGTAACAGGAACAAAAAATAAATTCCACAAGTTTCATCCAAACATTTACACTGTTAAAAGTATTCCCTAAAAGACATAAAAGATTAATAAAATTGAATGGGAATAGGCCACAATAAAAATGTACAATTTAAGGAGTATTATGATCCACCAACTTGTCCCAGAACTTATCAGAAACAAGTGATATGCCCACTGGGTTGGGAAAGCAAACAGTTAATTTTCCTCATTGATGAAGAAGCACATATTTCGTCAGAGGACACATAATTAGCCCCCAAACATTGCGATACAATATAATGGATACAAAGTATCCCTTGTATTCTTTGAAATTGAGTTGATAGAGTACTAATATAATGTTTAAATACAGTTACTAGGAATTTATCCTATTTGAGACTGCAACCAAGCTATCATCATGGTGGGACGTGCATGATAATTGCTCCGGTCACCGGCCTGGTTTTTTCTGTGTTCTTGAACTGATTCCCGAGAATAAATAAAGCAGATAGCCAAACTCATATAACCTTAGAAGCAACGTCAATCGCAATATGGCTACAAAAAGTATGATCACAAGGATAAAAACTCTGTGCGAGGAGAGCAAAGTGACTTTGACAGATATGTTCGGGCGAGACCATATAGACCAGGAAGCTATGGCGGGAAACTTGAATGCTGACAAAGACGACGTGATCAGTGATACACAAAGACCGAGGCACTACGCAGAAATAAAAGCTTTACGATGAGTATGGACAAAAAAATGAATAACAGAATGGCTTCTATTGAGGCCCAAGTAAAGAATGCAATGGGACGAGTGGAAAAGGAACGAGAGAAAAATCAAGGACATGGAGGAACTCGGGAAAACAACAGCAGCCCGTATACCAAACGCTGCAATATGAAGTAATCCCTAAGATAAGAGAATCTGTGCTGTAGGAGCGGAGGCTAAGCGGAATCAACTGCTACAAGAAATACACGACAGAAAACTTAACTTGCTCTTCTACGGAGCTAAACAGGAAAGAGATGAGGATATTTACAAGGTAGTACGCAAGTTCTTAGTGACGGATTTTGATTTTGACGAAGAAGAAGCGGAGCGAGTTTTTCTAGTGAATGCGCATAGACTACCCCGTAGGAGGAATGGTAGGCAACAAGGGAAGAGGAACAGGAACAAAGGGACGGACCCTTATCATTGTGAGGTTTGGGTGTATTGTCAGGACCGGGAATTGGTTCTGGAGGGAGCAAGAAATCGTGGATATATCCTGATGAGAAACCTATCAGGTGTTATACGGACCTACCGGCGGAAATGAAGAGGGCAAGAGGTGAGCTGGTAAGCCAAGCTAAGAAAGCGGGTAAAGCCATCGGCATTCGCGTTGTAGGGATCAAAGTGGTCTTAGAGTACCGGGACAAAGAGCCAGGACGGGCAATGGACATGTACACGCCCTAAGGACAAGTGAATACTGCAGTGACTGTTTTTTTCTGCCCATGAACATGTATTGACAGGACTGGGGCAATTTCCATGTCCATATGGTTTTCGAATATTTTTGTTCAAAAAATGTAAAAGTTATAAAATGGAAACTTTTTTGACTTTGATATGCCAGCAAATTATTTTGTAGCTTTAAGAAGCAAAAATTGCATCAATCAAGATAGGGAAATTAGAATAAAGCTAAAAATAAAGTGAAACCCACAACAAAAAGAAAAAAGGGTCCATTTGGAATCATTGAACTTGAGGTTTATTAGAATGAAATGATATGGGGCCTAGTACTTCCAAATAAACATATGCCATTTCAACAATTTTGTTTAAAAATATTAAGTGACACAATGCTGCATGGTTAATGACCTTAGGATTTGTTAAGTGTTTACTACCTGCTTTTGATTGTTTACCCTTAAAACTCCAAATACCACGAAATTATAATGCAATATTTTGGTGGTTGCGGTTTCGGTGGCACACTTCGTATGTGTTCATTCAGATGGCATGAAATTTCCTGTAGCATTTTGGACAATCTAATGATGTAATTTCTCCAAGGAATATGAGTGGACTTGTTTGGAATGAAGTAAAAGAGGCCATATGCACGGCCTTTTATAGAGTTAAACGATCAGGGTTCCTCTGCCAATCCGATGGCCGATACTTTTTTCGTCGTATCGGCCGATACACCGATCCGATCCGATGGTTTGACCTATATGTTAAAGATCGACCAACCCTAGTGAGTACTATTAGGAGTTGCACTGGTGGTTCAACTTTTAAACATAGGGCCTATAGGAATTGGCAACACTGATATAATTAATAAATCTGTGCGGTCCACATTTGCCACAAGTTCCGATGAGGTATTGGAAGATAAGGTTATTTTTACGTCACCAGCATGTGAGAAAATATAAAGTACCACCAATCAATAGCGGCATTGTAAATTTCCGCAAAACAACTCCTCTGTCCTGAGTTCATCAGAATATCAAACCATCATGCTCGTTTCAAATTGAAGATTTTCAGCTTATTATGATTGCATTTCAAATGATGGTTCAAGTTTAATCAATCCCAAAACCGTTTTGTTACAATTTACTGTAATCGACCGGCCTTCACATGCCGTCCATCCCAGGTCAGGCATCTACAAATGCTAATTATGCTGACCGTTGACAGATGCGAAAGACGAACATGTGCGGGTACGGCTCTCTTTAAGACT